>JABFQM010001926.1:0-17710 GCA_022816865.1 Zelostemma sp. ZL-2020
AATTGTACCTGATCAGGTCTGAAACTGTCCAATTTCACTCAACCATTCTTCTACTATAATTAGCCATAAGTTTCTATAATAATTAGCAATAAATTTTAGTTTAAGACTAGCATGATTCGGCAAGTACAATATTTACCCCTGATCAGACCTAAATAATTTTTTCCCGGTAGATTAATCTGATGCGGATACACTCTTTTCCCATGAGATCATAACAGAGAAGTGAAATCTTCGTACCCGATTGAGGCAATAAGAACAAAGATTTCGCAAGATAAATGAAATGTATCCCAAAAGTTGGAAGGGAGAAAAAAATTGAAAATCGCATGTCGGATGGAGAGCGATAATTTTAGCCGCAAGAATTAAAGTGAGAGACGGATAATCGATAATTCAGGCCTAAGAAGCCGTCCAGAAGCAAATTTGCATCCAGCTGCCGGGGCAAACGAAGCGAAGCGACGAAGTACTTTGTCACGGAGGAGCTTAAATCGATTTACTACTGCTGCTCGGCCGTGTAACTTCATACTCGTAGTTGGCAACTCGTTCATTTTTCGTCGGGAACGAAGACAAAGAGTAACTTTTGCCCGAGTTGTCGAGCCAGCAGCCACCGACACTGCCGTTTCCATCGATGGAATTAATCCGTTCAATCGCTAGGCACCGTAACGCGCAAAAAGCGAGGACACAAATATCGAAACTTTCCAAGAGGATTATGTGTCTTTGCATTAATAAATAAATCTTCCAACGCGGTAAAAAAAAGTAAAACGCAGTAAAAACATGGCTGTTTGTCAGTACTAGATTATATCGACTAAAAATACAAATTCCGGCGAGAAATTTGAACTTTCCTCAAGCGTGTCAACAGAGCAAATGAAGCGAAGTGATAAATGAACGCTATAACTTTTAGAAATTTACGTTTCGAGCGAAATCCGGAATCTTTATTTTACCTTTATCAAGCGTGTTATTGAATATTGAATGGATGTGAAAGCTCGGTTTAATTGGGAACAATTTCACTGTCGTAACTTAGACGAAAATTATGATTTCCCAGGAAAATAAATGTTGATAAAGCACCGAGACCTTAGCAGGAAAGCGGCGGTTTCATTAAGAATCCAGTAGGAGTAGGAGAGTTGAAACCGCGTTCATACATAAGTTGAGTTCTACCTCATACGGAACATTTATATCCATTATATCCCCATTACGAGTGCGGTAGATCTTGCCTATATCTACTGGTGATCTGTACCGTTCTTTCATGGGAAATTTTCTTGAATTTAGAGGGAAATTGATTGGAAAATGAAACATTTTACGGGAAATGGATGTTTCGATTTTCATCTTGAAATAGATGCGGCCTGCTTCAAGAACGTTTTCAAATATCCAATCAAGCCAAACATAATTTTTAATATCGTAAAATCTTACACTTCTTTCGCTTCTATCCTTGTCCGAAATCAATTTGGAAGTAGTTATACATTTTAATTGCTACGCGAATAGAAATTTCTTTCTATTCGCGTAGCAATCGGATGAAGAGTTTATGAAAAGCAGACATTCCATCGTGTAGAAAGGCATACGTGCAAGCAGCTCGCAATAGGAAATCTGTGTTATTCGCTGAGATGATTCATCTGTACATTCGACATTTTTCCTTGGTAATGAATATAACTATCCGTGAATACCGTTTTTACAGAAACTTTTTCAGGTTTCAAGATTTTCCTCCACATCCAGCGTCGAAAAAAGGTTGCAGTTTCGATTTGAATGAAACAGCTGTAAAAGTATATTCGGGGAATGAAATAACGAATGTTAAAATCGGTTTCAATTGCAGATAAATAGTATATTGTGTACCGAGCAAGTAACGTTGGTTTTTATATGCCGAGCAGGTGCTCGAGATGAAAGTGCACTGAAATAATTGTAACAATCTTTTTGGATTCAAAATGAAATAATATTCTACTGCAGATGCTCTCGATTTTCCATTATGCATGAATTCAAGAGAACAAGAATGAACGAAGTATGTGTCATCGACGTTTTTCTATAAATAATATCGCTTTGAGCTAACGGGAATCGAAAAAAATTGTCATTGAAATGCAATCTTGCGCGATGTTTCATTTCCCAATAAGTAGAATGGGCATCAGATGTATGTGAAGAAATTTTCGGAATGAAGAATTCTTGGAGAATCTCATTGAGCATTTTGCGACAGTAATCTTCCAATTTTGCGGAAGTTCCCCGATACGACGTGCCTTTTTTCTCCAAGTCACATTCAGCTGTACTTCGGCTTGAAATCGATTTCGGATTTCAATTTAATGCCATCGCGATAACGAAAGCGCGATCTTCCCAATACCAATTTCGTCTTATCAGTCCCTTCTCACACATTCAAATGGCACTGTAATGACGTGAAATCGACCGTGATGTAACGAGTATTAGTAGTTCGAGTAATGACAATATTCACTGTTTCTTGTTACAGTTTTACCCAGAAAAGTCGTGATCCTTAATGAGCCTGACGCAGGATCAATTTCCAAAGTTGGTCCTTACTTCGAAGGCGATTCGTTCCACTTATTTTGCGATGTCTATGGCGGTGAGTTACATTTTTACACTCATTCATCTTCATTACCAATAAATGGGAAAAATTACCGGAAATTAACTTTTTTTGAAGCTGCGATGTATTAATAAATCAAATATGATTCATTTGTTCTTAAATTGCGAAAAAATGATTTTTTCAATTTTCTTGTTGAAAATATCTATACTTTCGAGTCAAATTTTTTTATCGAAAAGGAATATATCCATAAATCAAAACAAAAATCTGTAACAAAAGTAAGCATTTGCTATTTGAGAATTTCAAGCATTTCTTTCCATATTTTCTTGTACTTGAATAAATAAATAAATTATTACAAAAAATTTTTTAACCATTCTCGATGTATTGTAAATTAAAAAAATATAATTATCAAATGCGTGACTCTATATTGTATCAGGACTAAAATTCAGAAAAACCAATTCAACAAAAGAGTAAAAAATATGGTGGTCCATAACTTGTTTTTTATTATCGAAAAAATTCTTGTTCAGAATTCATAAATGCTATTCAAACACTTTGACTTTTTTACTTTTTCAGGTAAACCGCGGCCAACAGTAACGTGGTACCATAATAACCAAGTTTTAAGCGATAAAACCGTAATGGTGCGCGATGGGGTGATACGAAAAGCCATCGAAATAAAAAATCTGACGAGAGGCGACGTGCAATCGAAGCTGACCTGCAATGCAACGAATAACAATATGTCTATGCCGCTGTCCTCGTCAGTACGTGTAGATATGAATTGTAAGTTTTTATCTAGCAACTCATAACACCGCTCACCGATGAATAGAATACCAAATTTTCGGAATAATGCGTGCTGGGACATTTCGCATGATGCTTGCCCATTCACACTATTTAACTGCGTGATTCTGACACGTAATTCGCTGTTTAAATTTTACCACTTTTGTTTTGCGGCTTGTGGGAAACACGAAACGCCCTTCAAATGTATGAAATCACTCTGTCATTTCGTAATTACCATTTTCCGAAAAATTCAGTTTCGAAAATAAAACGCTTTTACTTGCTTCAATTTTAGTAAATGTCGATAAACCAAAAGAATTAAACTGAATTTTTATTAGGTTCACACGAGTTTCGTAATCAGTGGAACAAAACCCGCTGTAGTCAGACATCCTGAGGCGCTTCGAATTTGTTTAATAAAATTTCACGCTATGGAATATAATTTCTACGAATGTTCTTGACGTTTTAAAATTACATTCCAGCTAATACAATCTAGTTGATAAAACGTGGGTGAAATATCTTTTACGAGTTATTCGACACGCGTTTCGGAATATATTTAGCTACGTTCAATCGTTTTTTTTTTTTCATTTTGATGAACAGCGTAATAAAGCTTGTTACTTCTTTCGCGTGTCGGCAATTCAGAATTCATATAAAGGAAAAATTTTCACCGTGAATATCAGAACATTGAACCTAGATTGCATTTTTTTATTTGCGTTTCAGGGCAGATAATTAATAAAAATGAATGTGTACTTTCTAGCTTTAGAAAGATTTAATTTAAAGTGATTCTCGTCGTTTAAATTACATTGATTAAAATTGACAGAGAAATATGTTTTCTCACTGTCTACAAAGGTTAAAAGTACGTTTGAAGTTGATGAACGAATCTTGAAAAAAAAAGAAAGTTTGTTAGTTAAAGTCCAACGTCGTTAATTAAGGCAATTTTAATTACGAACGGTCGAAAAAATATGACATTTGCGCTCGCTAAATGTATTTCAACTTTATTAAATTATAAGCGTCAAAATTTGCTTTCGAGTATAATTTATGCAAATCTCTACTTCTCTCAAGTTTTCGCACTATAACTTTTGACCAGAATAATGTTCAACTTGCGAACAATTTAAATTTTATTATTACTTTATTGTGCATTCGAAATATTGTCTTTTCACGTTACTTTTCGAAAACTTCTTACATTTGTGTCACTCTTAAATTGCTCAATGTTACGTATCTTTGCAGAAAATGATCGATATTTTAATCGGATGTTTCGCGCTGCATTGCGACGAGCATATTAGATTTAAAGAGAAAGGTACGTAGTTACAAAGAAAATTGACCGTCGCTTGAAGCAACTTTGGAGGATGCTCGAGAAGGCTTGAGAATGCTTCTCGAGGAAATGCATTTGCTGAAAAGTTATTAACAGATTTCACACTTTTTAACTCCTCACATTTCACACCTCCGCACTAAGAAGTTTTTAATTTTTCTTGCGGAACTTTGATAAAAGCCGTTTTAATGAGAACAGGTTTTGAATAATCAAGGCTAATGGCAAGTTCGCGTCAAACATCATTTTGCAATTTCATGAATCGTAAGAGACAATTGTAAAACAGTCTCTTTTCTCCTCGAATTAAAAAGCGTCGAAGAGAAAACCATTTTCGACTTCTTATTTATTAAAATTTCCCGAGAACTTTCTTCGCGAAATCGAATGAACGAAATTCGAATCTCGTCAAATCAAAAAGTCGAAGGAAACTTATTTGATACCGACATTCTCCGTCAAAAATTCTGCTCGGGAAAAATGCGAATATAGGAAAAGAGAAGAAAATTTGGTTTCCAGGCGAAAAAGAATCTGGAAAAGTCGACTGGGTGAATAGCGCAACACCAGACCATTCCGACTTTCAATAGATTTGACCTCACGCTTTTAGTTTGCCACAAACGTCAAGAACGAGGTAGGAGGGTGACAACCGAACACGATAGCTTAGACGAATTCGCTTAGAATTGGGCGCGACCACATGCAATCTCAAAGTCGGCGATCTCATCACAGCGTCCCCGAGCCGTGCGCATTCACACGTACAACGCCAATGGAGCGATGCGGCGCATTCAAGAAGCCCTAATGCATACGTACGATTTGTCAGTCCCGTCCGATTCGTCCAAATTTCGTCATCCTTTAGTAATCAAATCGACCGATAATCCAGTGGATCATTATCGTCAATTAGATCGAGGAAAATCGCGGGCGCAAGCTCGATTCTGATTTGTACTTTCGCGGCTCGCCCTGTGGGATTCGCAGGCTGCACATGCTCATTGTGCAGAAGCACACGTTCGATTTTCATTCACTTTGCAATTCAAACGCATCCTCGGATACCTCGTTGGGGCCGAGGGTTTCTACGCCGCTCTGTCGTCGTCTCGTCGAGTATCAATTATATAGCGCGCTTCACAGGCGTGTTCGTATCCGTACAACACGTGTGCGCGTGGGCGTTGACACGTGAAATAATTATTTATTGATTGGCTGAATGGTACGGATGTTTAGCAGGGAAATTGGCTCTTGAAAAAATATTCACAGCAGTTCAGAGCGAACGTCCCACGAGCATTTCGTTCGATTCACGGGGACAAGGGGAAGATTGAATTATCGTTTTTAAAAAAGAGAACAATACAATTGCCCAGTGTTTGAGCGCGGAAGATGCTTCGCAAATACCGCAGTTTATTACATTTAACGTGATCCGGGATCGGAATTTTTTCTATCCATCAATGTCTAAGATTTACGTTCTGGTGTGAGGTGCTTTTTTCCATTAATAAAGTTGAGCTTTATTCTATGGTTATAAATTGAGAAAACAATGGCAACGTAAATAATTGAATTGATACATTTATGAAGAAATAAACAAACGGGAAAACAGATAAACTCTTGAATTAGTAATGAAGCATTTGATGGTTTGATGCATGAAAAATAAGTTTAAACCTTCATTTAAAATTTAAAACAAAAACTTACCTCAGAAAACAAAGTAAATACATTTCGTATTTAATTATTCAAATGTATTTCCAAATTTTATTATTATTGATTCCGTTTTAAATTAAATATGAATTTTATCAGAATCATTCGGATTTTAATCGAATGCGAAACAAATTATCAATTAAACTAAGATCAGTTCAATTTTCCACAAGCTATTTTGTAAACCCGGGAAAAAGCGTATTTTATTGCAATAAAATCCTAGAAATACCTCGTTAAATTAAAAACAGCTCAATGAACTTGAAAATGACAGCGAATTGATTACAAACCGCTCGTTAATGAACAAGTATAACAACTCGATTGACATTTTTAACGATAATGTATAGCATCGTAATAAAACCTTCAGTTTACTGAACGAATATTTCTGGCGAGAAAGTTTCTACCGGCTTATTGGTAATAATACTTGGTTCTGATTTACGAGGATCAAGAGAAACTTTGCTGAAGAATGGCTAATGGTATTTCGTGACCAATCGTGTCAATGTAACAGAGACGGGTAAGAACGAAATATTTCTCGCCATAAATTTTATGTTTGCCCGTTCATTGTACTCAGTCACCATCTGTTTTCCCATTTCAATTTTCTTATACGGTCTATAAGTTGTGTACTCCACATTTTTCCATTATAGCATTTCCCGAACGCTGGGACAGCGGGTTTTTTTAGTTCATTGATCGATATTGATTCCACGATATTCCAGATATGAGCAGCGGGAATATGTATACCAAACGTAAAATTGTCGCCAAATTGGTAAGTTACAAATTAGTCGACGAAAGTGGCTCGGCAATTAGTTCAGAAGTTATAATTCATTCATCATCGGACCGCACGACAGCACTTGCATCACATGACGTGCACTCTGCATGTACGGTGTACATGTAGTGTGATGATAAATAAATCACAAATTCTGCTCTAATTGCCTTTAGACATTTATTAAATATTCATAAATTTGTAGTGTCAAACATGCGCGATACTTATGAAATTTGGAATATGAAACACCATTGGCACTCTCGCGTGTAAAACGTTGCGCAAATAACAGTACGTGACTTTGCATTAATGTTTAATGTTTCATGGATTTCGAATTAATAATTAAGTTCTTTCATCGCGTGTAATTTATCAATTTAAAGTCGAGCCGAATTTAACGAATCGTAGGACGCATTCATACATTTATAATTTCCAGCATTGGAAAGTTTTATATAAATAAAAGCCGCTTGGGAAAAAAGCTTTGCGTTTCAAGTTAGATTGCACTTTTTAAACATAATTTCTCCGGCTTCTTGCTTTTACATTTCTCCGTTTTTTCCTGTTCTTTATTTAATGCTCTCCCTTTCTCTTATTTTTATCCAGTAGTGTTACTCTTCACAATAAAACCCTTTTCAAAATTTTTTATTCCAACTGTAAAACCAGAAAAAATAATTTAGTTTTCGGTAACTTTCGTGGAGACTTATTCAATAAAGATTTCTTTCATGCAGAATTATTCGATAATAGTTTCGAAAATTTCATCTTTCACAGAAATCCATGCCGACTGAATTCGTTTTACGAAAACTTTTAATATACGATGGTCCCGCATCGCAGTTTCCGGGAAGTGTAATGAGTGTGGAATGATTCAGCGTAAAAGTTTCATTCGCGAGCTGAATTTAAACCCGAAAAAGCACGTGTCAATATAATTACAACGGAACAATTTGATACTAGTTGAGCAATGCTGTGCATTGCGAATTGATGAACATCCTCGGAAGTACAGAACCGAGCTCACGTTTGTCGCAACAACAGGAAAAACGTCTCGCATAGCAACGCGATATGCACTCGGAAAATCAGTTTATAGCCCCCTAATGTAGTCATCCAAGCGTCATTCGCGAGTGATTTCCATCATAAAGCCTTCAACATTCGAGCTGAATCTCAAAACGCTTTTTCTTCCTGAATTCTTTCGATTAAGGAAGATTTATTCTTCTGCATCGGGGCATATGTGAACGATAACAGATTTCGCTAATGCCCGGGCAATTTCATTGAGAAAATCTCTATTGCCCCCTGACGCGAACTCCCCGTAAAACTCGCGCGCGCGTGTTTTCATCAAGCTGAATCTTGATAAATGACTGCTTAATTCGACGAAGAAAAAAGCAGAGAAAATTCGAGTCGCGAACAATCGTCAAATGGTCAATGAAAAGACTCGAAGAAAAGGAAGAGATAACGCTTGAAAACGAATTCATCATATTGGAAGAATTTTTTCATCCCTCCTAGCGAGGGAAATGATTGCCCTGGGAGGGAGAAAGAAATAAAGATTCCACTCCAGGTCTGAAAACTCGGCGGGAAGTCGAGGTAAAAAGTCTTGAACACAGCTATAAACGTTGTCCACCGAAATGATCGAACGATCAACGAGACAGGATGAGAAATTTCATTTAGAGAAAGGAGATGACGATCGATGTTACCACCTTCCGTAAAACGACAACGCATTTCATCCAATTTCCTCTTGTCTCGAAAGCTTCGCCGCTGCCAGTTTCGAAGAAAATACTCAAGGCGAAGTGCTCACATTTCGCACGTCTGCCACGCACATAGGAAATTGTATTTGGGAATAGACCACTGTCACCCGGAACCGAATTAAATTTTGCCTTATTTGCGACGATCGGTTAAATAGAAACTACGGAACTATAATTAAAACAACCCAGTTCACAGTTAACGGGCTGGATTGCTTTTAAATTGAATATACGTGATTCAAACTGTGCCTTTTGTATTTATCCGGAAATATTTACTTCGTTCAGTAGAACGCCACCCGATTCTTTGTGCCGGATAAAAATGCACTTCGCGTCAAACGAAAGTTATTTCGTTTGATGAAATCGATAAAAAATATACCACATTTATTCCTCGACTGATTGAAAGTAAAAAACCGAGTTTTCGGATGAAAAGTCTTCATCAAACGTGTCTGCTTTTAATGCAGAAGAACTATGGGTATCAAAGCATTTTCGAAGAACGAAACCAAATAATGGAACGAGGCAGTGAAGCTTCTTACGTCGAGAGCGCAAGTGGCAACTATAATGAGATCAACAAGTGATATCCTCCGGAACTCATCACGGCTTTTATACAATCCATTATACAATGTACTTGTTTAAAGATGTCTCGTCACTTCTCTCGGCATTGTTGCTCAACGTGCTTGCTTGAATAGTGAATCTCTCGAAACTTCCTCGTTTCAATGCGACTCGAATGGCACAATGAAATTGTAAGTGCCACTACAGATTCTTTAATTCAATCAGCTTTTTCATACGAAAGCGAAAATTTTTCCTCCACTTCGGAACATTAAAAAACACGTAATCCGGGAAGTAGCGAAAATAAATATTCTTTTCGCGTCTGAATGATTGAAAAGAGAACATTGTTTCCGCTTGCATTCGCTCGCTAAAACAGCGTGAAATGCAGAAAAATAATCATCTTGGACTTTGAACCGTCGAAATTATTCGGGCTGCTGGGGGAGCAAATTTACATATTTTCCTGCCATTATGTATCTCAATGGATTGTGGCTTGGACTAAAATAAACTCTGCGCGCGCTTCACCGCGCATTACAAACGTTACAACTTTGATGGGTATGCTGGCAATTTGCCCCCGCATCACCGGCAACGGCTCTGTATTTTTCCTGCCATTTCCACGAAGTTCAAGTTAACTGGAGAATTACTGCGGATTTTACCGCAGCTTTTGTTTGCCACAACACTCTCCTGTTATGTTAAACTTAACAACATTATAACACCTCTTTCAATTTGGAATTTCAATCAAAATTATATGAATATTCTATCACGATGATGTTACAACATTTTGAATTTTGCCAAAACTAGTTAAAAATAAAAATTATACGTACAAAATTAACAATTGTCGAGACAGATTTTGTACCTTTGTCTGTTCCCGCTGCGATCTAAAATATGTGAAGTTCTTTGATTCATTTTTCATTATATTTTCAGCGAACTAAATGAATGATTTTCTTTTTCATAAACTTGAGGATTACTTCAATATAATTTAAAAATGTGATTGGTTTGATTTTTACTGTAATAAAAATTTTGTGTTCGACCATATAATCATTATGTTATCATTATTACAATTTATCGTGAAATGTAGATTTTAATCAAAACTGTAACGTAATTATGCCTAGAGATTTCATTTTCATCAGCGATAACAATTTTTTGCACAAAATCAAATCAAAAATAATGAATTTCAAATTGGAGAATTCCCATTCGTTTGATGATGCTAGAAACGCAAGAACCCTCATTTTATACTATGGTGAACAAACAATTTTTAAGAAATTAATTCAACGAAATTACCATCCACGATCTTCAAACCAAATATTTTTCGGAAATTACAAAAATTTGGTTTGACGATCGTGGATGGTAATTTCGTTGAATTAATTTCTCAAAAATAATGAAATTAGACCCCATGAGAATTACGCCCGATAGTACGATCATTTTTAAACCATTTTACGAAAATTTTTCATTAATTTATTGAAAGAATCGCGATAATTCAAAAACTTCAATTTTGGAGTCAAGTTGTTCTTTGGCAAGCCCCAGATTAAAAAACAGAGTTGTTTTTTTAATATTAAGATCCAGAGAAAGAAAAAAATCACGCCTTTCGGTGATTACTTTGACGCACACTAAATCGACGATGAAATACTTCCATCGAGTCACTAAGCTCGAAGTAAGATGACCACTTCGTAAAGCATGTAAATCAACCGGGGCGAGAGAGTGGACGAGTGGACGGCTCAAGGGACGCGGAACGTCTGCACGAAATGCCGGAGTTACTTCGAGCGTATGGTCTAAGGAGAAAATCGCTCTGGCGTGAAAGAGGCCTCGCAGGGCATTTTAATTCTCCATCGAACATCCCAGCTTTCAATCGAGAAATTGCGAGCAATAAAACATATCGAGACCTTTGACTCCTCGAGCAGAAGAATAAAACTCATGCTCGCTATCGATTCTTTATCTGCATACCGCATTTTTCTCCCTTTATCTACCTTCGCCTCCTCGTGTATCGTAAAAATGATCATATTTCACCTGCAAACGCAGCGCGGAAAATATCGCGTACCAATCACTCGTCGCACAAAGACATACGTTCGTCTTGAAAAATTTTACATCAGACAATTTTCTATTTTATCGATTGAAGCGCCAAAGAAAGATTGGACAGAAATGAAAAATATGAAGCTGGTTTATAGCGAAAAATCCGAGAAACGCGGTTTCAAAGAAACGAAACTTTGCATGAGAGCTTTCACGGCGGTAAATGTTGCTTAAAGGAGCAACGCCGGGGTGCGGAGTCAACTTAGCCGACCCTCTTAGATTAATGAAAACACTACAACGAAGTGGATGGTAACGGACAACAGCGAGCGCAAATGCACAGCTCACCACTATTTGATTTTCCTTTCCTTTTCAATAAAAGCTCTTAACAATAGCAGACACATCTTACAGCTTTCAGGAAAGGTGTAGTTATAAGTACCCATTTTCATTTAAAAATTTACAAAAAAGAACACCGGTTTTTCATTTTCCTTCGGTTTTTCAGGTCTTTTTTTTGCGCATTTTCGAATGTCGCTTTTAAAGCTGTTGTTTTTGCGAACGTCCCTGGGAAAATAAACTGCATGCATAATACTTCCGAGCAACGTTTCCGCTTGGAATCATAAAAATATGTTGAAATAATACCGCTCTGCTTCGATTCGAATCGAAGCCGTTGGGGATTATAACGAAAATGACAATTGTAAAGGATCATTTGTATAGATTGAAATTGATACATTTATCAAATGGTCGTGATGCGATTTGTCAGAAAAACAGAAACGTGTCAAATCTGCGTTTCAATATACACATTTCTTATGTCGCTCGATGGAACGTTTGACGGGGATCGTGAATTTGATAGAAAACGTGTGCCGATGCTTGATGCATTGCGATGATTTTTCACGCCGTTCGCGTCAATTACGCAACCAAACATCTGGGTAAAGTTCTGGAGAATATTCCCATGATGAAATCCAACAAAACGTGCAAAATTACGTCAAAGTAACGCGTTTCCCCTCGAAAAAAAAAATTGTGTAAGATTAATGTAATTTAGTTGAAAGGATTTCCGAAAGGACATTAAAATTAACCGGAATACAAAGATAAGAAAGCTGAAAGACGAAGAAACGTAAAATAATTTCGCGCGGCATCTGGTAAAGAGCTTTTAAGCTGCGTAAATATTTGAAGCATCAACCTTCGCACCAACGAGGGTTGATGCCTCGACGAAGCAGAGAGACATTTTCGCCTCATTCGATTTTGCGTGAGAAGCGGACGATGATGCATCGTCCGGGAGCGAAAGAGAATTTGTCAACGTCAGTTTTATAAGCCATGGCACGTTTCTATCATGGGTACTTACGTAACGCGTCACTTACATTTTTCAGTGAGTCCACTGGTGGTTAATATCGTTGGCGCTAATAAGCCTCTGTCGGCCAGAAAAAAGTACGACCTGGTCTGCGAAAGCTCAGGCTCTCAACCCCTAGCCCAGATCCAATGGTGGAAGGACGATCAACGCCTCTTCGATTCCAGAAATTCCGTAAGTTCCACCAATAAATCGCACGCATTTTTCTCATACATTAAAAGAAAATCGTGATTAATCGCGTCGGGAAACTCGATGTAAAATGAACCAAAGTTTTAGCCCGTAAACGGGAATAAAATGCAAGGATATATTTTTGCATTGCGACGCATTTCCATGGTAAACGAAAGAACCCCAGGTGCGTTCGATGTGGAGTGGGTGATGAATTCCAAATATTTTCGCATGAAAATTCAAAAACACGAGACGGAGACAAATGATATATTTTTTCCCGCGCATAAATTTACAATTGTTGCAGCGAAAGGAAGTTATTCAAATTTTCTGCAATTTAAAGCGCTGTGGTTTTTAAAATTGCGAGTCGTAAAAAAATGAGCGCGCCTCGACATACTTACATTCGTCTTCCCTTTCATTTCGCTTTTACAAGTAACCTCTTTTCCCCGATGTAACGAAGTGCCATAAAATATTATTCAAGGAAAAAGGTAAATTGTGAAACGAACAATCGTAGTTTTTCATGGGTTAAACTCTAAATTCTAATATTAAAAAACTGATTGTGCCCATGTCATATAAATCCCAAAATCCTTATATAAATTCGAAACGGAAGAGATTGAAATCGTTAGTTTTTGGCGGAAAAAGAAAGATCTGGTTGAATCGTTTGTCGGATTTCCTATGCGACACTTTTTTTCTTGCTACGAAAAAAATTAACATCGACAAGCATCAATTTCGTCCCGTGTGCTTTTACGATGAAACTTTTATGCGAAAAGGATTGCAAGGGGGAAAAAGAACATTCCCTGTAAACTTTGAAAAGTAATTCCTACTTATACGCACGGGGCATCGCATAAACTTGCGAGCAGTTTACATAAAACGAAAACACTGTTGAAAAATGACGCGACTTTTCGCCTTGTAGATCATAATACTTGATGCTTATTTAGGGAAAGATCTTTTCGCAGTGGCGGACTAACTTCTGCTGGCTTTAAAGGTCTTTTATCCATCCTTCGATCCAATGACCGAGATGAGGCATCGCGGGAAGAGGAGCAATATTTGCCCTTTCTTCGCTCTTATCAAAGCCTTTTATCCACTCTTCCCGGCGCTATTTCTTATTTCCCCGAGCAAACTAAAAAAGCTTATCCCGATTATCATAAGGCGATCTCTCGCAGAATGACACATCGAATCCTTTTTTCATCCCTTCCGATCTTACTTTTTTTCCAAGTCCGGATACTCTACTTTGTTCTTCAAAGACGCTGCGACACATGTGCTCCAAAGCTTTCAAGAATACTTCCCAGATTCTCTATCGGGGATGTTTTATTGAAAATATTTTACGTTTGACAAGATTTCCTCTCCCTGCTTCTTGCCAAATAAGAAAGGAAACATTTCAATTCTTGTGTGCGACAAAATTCCGTTCGAAAAACGTATCGCCTTTGAACTCTGCAACTCGCTAATCGCTAAGTATGAAAGTAAACGAAGAAACATTTATGGAAGTAACGAACTTTTTAATCCACGAAAAGCCTTTCATCCGAGTATTTATTTTCACATATTTCCAACCTATCAAGCTTTTAGCAGAAACCATTAATTTAGCCAGTTTCCGGTCACTTCACAAGTTGGTCATGTTTTAAACGTAGATAGGAAGACTTATAATCGAATATAACTTCGGCAACTATCTGACGAGATAATTACGTTGCGAAAACCAACTAGAAATATTGTTATAATTAAATTCCGTTCTATCGCGTTAAACATATTTCGTTAATGTGATACTATGACAAACGGAGATTAAATCATTTTCTCCATTGACTTTTTTTATCACCCGACGATATTATTGCAGCGCTTAAATTTGAACAGAAATTTTCATATTATTTCAAAGGGATATCAATTTTTGCTTTTTTCCAAGAGCTTTTATCTCGTTAAGTAACGGAGGCTGCAGCGTAACATCGTCTGAAATTAATTAAGGCGACCGTTAATTAGCTGTTGCTTCTCGTCGAGGTCGCTAGCTCTCTCACGATGCTCTGATCGAGATCAAACGACGCCAGTTACATCGATGAAATTGCTATCTTCGTTATTCTCAATTTATCAGCGAATTAAAACATTTTTAAATATGGAACAAAGAGAAAGAATTTCATGACACTCGATGAGGAATTTCGTTTCATTAGTTTCATAAAACGAATTAAAAAGCGAGTTTAATTTCAGTAACGAAACTCTTTGAGGCTGGAACCAGCGCGTCAATCGTCTTTTTCGTCCAACACTTTGAAGTTAATTCTCATTTTAGTGCGTATTGAAAGCAGGCAATGAAATTGTTATTTTATTTTCATTGCTTTTCTATTCATTGCAACTTAAAACCGTCAATAAAATCGTCACAGAATGAATCAGAAATTGAAAAATCTCCGTGGTCGGAAAATTGATGTCGCTGTGAGATTAAACATTTTTTTTCTTCAACAATTTATCTCAAAGTAGTTCTGTAATTGCGTGGAAGAAGAAATTTGGTTTTGAGTGATTCGGAGATTAAAGACGGAATGTTCGTATTGAAATCCACGCTTTCGCGAAAACGACTGTATAATTCTGAATCAGATTACGTGTTAACGAAATAATTGCTAGCAAACTTTGCACTTTGATTGAAGAACAAAGCTCGTTTGATATTATGAAGCGTGAACAGCGCGTTTCGTTCATGAATACATGATTAACACCGCACCGAGAAGATCTAAATTGTAAAAAGATGATATCGTAACTTTAACGATTCGAATCTCGCAGATAACGATGCGAATCGTAAAGTATCGGATTTACGATTCAGATCGTAGCTTTTTCTGCGCATGTAATCTGCGCGGGAAACACGCGAAGATTCAATCTCAATTAGCGAACTAATTTTGCGGATAAATTGAGCGCGCGATTGTCTCCTATACATTTTCGAATATAATCATCACTCGCAAATCATTTTATTTATTCGTTTTCAAACATTTTCGATGCACTAGAATTCATATCCGCAGAGCTTTGCGATATCGCGAGGTCATGCTAATTTCGTTTCCAAAAAGCTATTCAACGATTTTAAATACTTGCACTTGAACGTAAATGGCGTTCAATCGATTCTACTTGAACCACACTCTAAAAACAAGTGACTTTGCAGAACACGTTTCTATAGTCAAATTTAAGACGTTTATGCCGAAACGTTTTAAATGCGACTACAGAAACGTGTTCTGTAAAGACACTTGTTTTTAGAGTGCATGTACATCGGGAAACTTTAGTGGGCTCTATAAACATTATTATAAACGGGATTAAAAACCGTGACTTCTTACGGTCTGAAAAACATTAATTATGCCATAAATTATATGAAAATACAACGCTGATATTTACATGAACGAAAATCGTGAGGACCCGATACTTATGTTTACAGTAAAAAGAATGGAGATTTTTGCGACAGCTGGAGAAATTCTCGCAGCGGAAAATCAAGCTGTAGCGCTTGTTTTTCGTGAAACACACACAGAGGGATTTAGTTACACGTTTTGTCTAGCGAGCAAAACGATAAGTATACCCTACGAACGGGTTAATTAGTCCGATGCACGCGTCGAGTTGACGCTACTACTTTGGGGTTCGGCTTTTTGCGCTGTTAATAAATTGTTTCACCAACTCGAAACAAACAAGGCACTAATTATTTCAAAATAGCACTTCGCGCGAACTTGAAAACTCGACAATGTTCATTTTCCATCGAGCTCAAATGTGAGAAATCAGAAAATTTTAAGCCAGCAAAATTCATCATTCAAAATTACGTTTGAATTCTTTTCGTGCAATTTATTCAGTAAAAAAATATCAGAAACTCTCAAAACTCAGGTTTTTTTTTACGAGAAAACAGAATTGGATTCCATCTAATTTCCTAATGATTTCAATAACTTTAAAAGATTCAACGCAAAAACAGAGAAACCAAATTGAAACATGGAATAATCTGGTCCTGGTTGGTTTCAAACGATTTCTCTGATTCCATAAATTATTTAATGCGTCTCAACTTTCACGACGTTAATTCGAACGTCGAAACTTGCAACGAAACGAGGCGAGAACGAGACAAAATCAACGCCGACACTAATAACTTTACAGACATCCAACGACGGGAATACAACGATAAGCGTCTTATCCTTCATTGCGAGCAAAGAAGATGCCGACAGGCGTTTGTCGTGTCGCGCGAGAAATCCAGTGATGAAAAATCCAGCGATAGAGGACGATTGGATCCTAGCGATACATTGTAAGCATCGAATCATATCCTTCTTATTGGCGTTTATCGAGCTTCATCTTTTCATGCGCTTCCTGCTCGGGAATCTCTTACTTTCTTTGCTCTTTTTCTGGCACGAAATTAAAGTTTTAATGAAAACCGTTACAGATACTCCGGAGACGCGAATACGACTTGGCACCTCGTTAACTTCCAACGCTATTCGAGAAGGTACAGACGTTTACTTTGACTGCCTGATACAAGCTGAACCGTCCGTGTACAAAGTCGAATGGAGGCATCAGGTATGAAAATTATTAAACTATCATCGCAATAGAAACAAAGGGGAGAATGCGCTGGGTCTGATCATTACACGGAGAGATTTTTATTTTTATTTTCCAAATGAAAAATCATGACTTTTTACGATGTATCATTGTAGCGGTAGACCAGATTGACATTTAATTCAATTTTACAATGGTGCATTGTGATTATTCAAAACACCGAAAATCCGTACTTAAAGTATCGAAAAATGCATTGGGACATTGTAAAACGCGAGGCTGAGACCGTTTCAATTTTTACTATGGTCACACATCGAAACGATGAACATTCCAGAAGAAATTTTACTATGGCATCATCGCAATTCCCACAATCCCGGTCAAAAATTTCTCAGATATGACCATGTATGAGCATATATGAATCATATATGCTCATATATGATTCATATAAGAGCATACATGAGCATATATGTAATTTGGCCTTATCTGATCAGGACCGTAT
>JABFQM010001927.1:0-17703 GCA_022816865.1 Zelostemma sp. ZL-2020
GGTGGGGGGCGGTTGGGGGTGAAAACTTGGGGTGAAAGATAAAAACGTCAAACGCCCCAGTGGCGGTTTTTTTTTCATTTGTGAACAAGTCACTCTTTCATTGTTTTGCGTTCTGTTTTGGTAAAAATGATTCTAAACGGAATAAAGAGTGGTGAAAATCGACGTAAAAAAAGCTGGCAAGTAAACAAGACACCATCTGCAGGAAAATAAAAGAAACTTCTCGTTGTCCTCGGCCAATAAGAACGAGAGGTTTCTAACCTTTCTTTTTGGTGTTTCGCGTGACGTAGGTAAATATAAAATGCAATAACTTATTATCCATTAATTTCTTCAACATCTTTGCAAATTCGATTTAATCGTCTTGCCAAGACGTATCTTAGATTCCGAAATCTTTGCGCGACGCGCTATTTTCAGCTTCTTGAATCCGTATTTACGTATATTTCGATCTTTTTCAGACCAGCGATCCGGCGTTGACAGGTCAAGATGGTAAGGGTTATTTAAAATTCGACCAATTTTGCTGCCTCAATACAAGTGTTTTTTTCGTATTTTTACTAGTTTTAGATCGAATATGTGATTTCCTTACAACGAAAAATGCATATTCTAAAATGAAACGATGTAAACATAACCTCTTCGACATTATTGACATAGTACGATAAACAACTGCAGATTTTGTAAGATTACAATTGTTTTTTTATTTGCAGCCGCGTGAAATCAAAGACATTAAAGATTTCCTCATGAAGGCTAGAAGGAAAGATGCTAAATGTAAGTAAATTTTTGCAAATTTCATCATTTGCTGCGAAAAACATAGTTTCTAATGTATTTATTCGTTACCATTTGAAAGTAAAAGACCATTTTTCAACTCAAATAGTCTAAAAGTGCAACTATTTGTTTTGTTACAGCTGTGAAAATCAAGAAGAATGCCGAGAATGTAAAATTCAAAGTGCGATGCTCGAGGTTTTTGTACACACTTGTAATCACCGACAAAGAAAAAGCTGAAAAACTCAAACAGTCTCTGCCTCCAGGTAACAACTCAATTTGGTATACCTGTTAAGATTGAATTCATTTTAATTGTGGTTTCATTTTATATGTTTCAGGTTTACAAGTTAAGGAAGTTAAGGGTACTGAGCGTATTTAAGCGAAATAAAAATTTTGAAAAACTGCACAACTTGAAACTGTTTTTCTTGGTCTTTCTGCAGACTTTATTGCCTGCAGAAAATAATCTAGTCCTGAAGAATCTCGAATAAAATATTTAGAATACATAACATAACATTAACATTCCATGGTGTAGTTTTTTCATACGCGAAGTGAAGGACCACATTAAGAATTGTAAAGAATCAATTCGCGTTTTCTATAACAAATGAGAAGTGCATAGTTTTTGAGATTTAAAATGCAACGCATCCCGTCTATCTTTTCTCATAATGTGGCGTACATGAGCCAAATTAGAATGACAGGAGAACGCAGTTCTGGATACAATTAAAATACCTAAAAATTTAAAAAGAATGTTCAAAAAAACTGTTGATAAAAAAGAATAGCTTAATATAAAATGTTTCCTTACTATATTATGGCACGAATCGCACAGACACATGTCCATGCATCGCTGACCCATTCGGAGGCAGGGACAGTAATTATTACGACAATGATTTCTACATCTGCAGAAGGCTGGCGCCTCCGCATTCCTTACACATTCCAAAATAAGTTAGCTTATTGCAAGCTCAAATGTACGGTCCTCGCATTCCTTGAATGCCGCAAAAGCAGTATCAATAGTGCTTGACTTTGATTTGTCATCTAGGCAACTTGACAAGTTGAGAAATGACCAACTGGACGATTTGGAATGTCCAGGGAAAACAGTGTCCGAAATGCAAAAGTTTTTATTCATATATCGAATCTCTTATAATCGAATGTCTAAATTTCAACGCTAAACAATTAAGTTTTATCAAATTTGGATTTATATTTGTTCTAATGATAATAAACTAGATTTTATAAAACGCAAAATTTACCAAGAAAATTTATCAATCGATATGCTTTTATGAAAGTTTGATATTTCTAAGTAAAATGAGACAAGGATTTTTGACAGCTGAGCAGACGGCTGTCAAAAATGGACGATCGGATTTTCGATGTTTTTCAAAACTCAACTCGCGAAATCTCAACTAAATATTATCAGAATGCGTTGGAATTTTGTACGAGAATTCGTTACAATCCTGCCCTGCCGAAAAAAAAATTGATAACGTCGAAACTCGTAATTGTTTAAGAATATTTAATTGCAAATAAGCGCCGGTCAAAAACCACGATTTCAAATTTTGGTGATGGAGGAAGTTTTTGGCTGATATAGTTACAAATGAATTGTCGCTGTGAAGACAAAAAAAAATTTTTTTTTTGTCTGGGAAAAAATGTCTGTCCACATGTGCCGAATATGATTATATTTTTTTTTTTTGAACATTTCAGTCATTTTTTTTTCATTGTCACATTTTCTAACATGGACAATTGTTTTACCTGTTTCCGAGCGAGCGGCGAGTTTTAACATCCAGACGCTCAATTGTGAAAAACGTCAGATAAAACTGCAAATAACTGCAAAAATTGCGAAAAACTGCAGAAGGCTACAAAAAATGCAAAAAAATGCAAACGGCAGAAAACTGCGGAAAACTGTCAAAAACTGCGAAAAACTACAAACTGCAGGAAACTGCAAATTTGCAGATTTGTGCAGTATTTCGCAGTTTTATGCAGTAGTCCGCGGTTTTTAGCAGTTCGCATCTTTTTGCATTTGTGTTCAGTTTTTTGCAGTTTTTCACAGTTTCTTGCATTTTTTCGCAGTTTTTTACAGTTTTTTGCAGTTCTAAGCAGTTCATTGCAGTTTATCGCATTTTTCCGCAGTTTTCGCTGCAGTTTGCAGTTTCTTGCAGTTCTTTGCAGTTTTTTTTCATTGAATGTAAATATTTATTAACAAATCTACTAATATATCGAACAGTTCGATCAATAATGAAAAAAAATTGATCAAACTTTGTTAAACCCGATTGCGCAATTATTGCATGAACATGCGGACGCAGGTGACATCAATAATTGCGCACGCGGTTGCATCGAAATTGCCTGCAAGCATGCTTTCAGGGTAGGAACGTTCTCGGAACGTTTCTGGAACCTTTTGGTTCTAATGGGGAATGCTTAATAAATAAACAATTTATATTCTAAGTAATATTTTAATTGCAAGCCACGGTTCTATTTCTCATATTATTTTTCTGGAAAACGTGAAAGCTGCATTTATTTTTAATCAATTATGTAACAGCTTATCATTTCAAGTCGTTTTCTGAACAATTTTAATGAACGATCATAGATAACAAAAATGACCATAGAAAAAAATGTTTATATAGTTAACAATTTAAATAGTTTTTATTTTTACCTTCAAGATGGATTTACACGAACCTCAAGTAAATTTTTTATTAAAAACCGTTGCAAAAGTTACCTGAAAACATGTAAAGAATTTGAAAACAATTTTAAACAATTGTTGCCAATGGAAAATTGACGCATGTAAATTCGCCCCAACATGATTATATATGTCCAAGCAATATTATCAATGGTAAGAAATAAAAACATCGAGAGGTCATACGAGATCAAATCGACTTTGCGCAAACGCAAGAACTATTTTTAACGTTTCACGTAAACAGACTGTAAGACTTTGTTCCGAACACCCTTTGACAAAACAGATATTTTTGGATGTCAAAATATTTCGTTTCAGTGCCTACGCGAGTTATCGAACAATGAGATATCGCGATCGTGAGTAAAAAAGCCGTTCCGCGGTCATGTGGCGATCGATACGAAGAATGCATTAGCAACCCCAACGGTGCTTTCGCGTGTCTCACGTGGGGTAAATATATCTCACGTATGTTCGTGCCTGATACACAGAGAGACGTTTCAAGCGCATTTTCGAGAGAATTCTTCCCAAAAATAGAAGGTTTGTAAATTCTTTTGTTTCATAGCGTGTTTTATGAAACTTGAAAATAAATCGATCGCGTCGAACGTACGATAATAATTGTTTACTTTCAGAAAATATACAAGCATGTCATAATGGAGGCATCAAAGTCTACCGCATTTATGGGGTGCATTGGAAAATGCACCTCGGGCTTAGCCCTGGACGAATTAGATCGTATAACGGACCACATTTTTTATACTATAACAAACTCCAAAGGAAAAGAGATTTTCAAGAAATATTTGCAACAGGGTCATTACCAAAATGCTTTAAAGTGCTTGAACTTTTACGAACTCTGCAGCGAAATTGTGGAAAGGTACAAGGGTAATTAGATCGCAAAATTGTAAATTTTTATTATTTTTTTAATTTCTCAGCGCTAACGTCGCGGAGTCAAGCCTGGACAATTTGACGAATGACGCGAATACAGCGTTATTGACAGCAGAGGAATTGCATGGTGTTCCAGAGATTGACATGGCCATCCTGGAACGATTTTCAGACTCGATAGATAAGAGATCAAAGGAAGGAATGATTTCGGTTCTAGAGGACTCGAAACTGCGGATTATTAATCACTTGACGCAAGTGCACGAAGGGTTTCGATTGTATGTCAAAGAACCTTGTCCAAATACCAAATAACAATGAATAAACTAAGTTTTTTATTTTGAAATTCAACATTTTTTCCACTTCTCTACACGATTTCCTTCTTCCTTTTTTCACGTACGTTCCTACATGCTGTTTTTTTTAACCTAGGATACCAAAATTGGAAGGAAAACCGGAGAGAAAAATTCTCGAATACGAATCTCTCTTAACACGTGGAATTTAAATTCCGCGCGGTTCAGAGAAAACATAACCTCAATAAATCTCGATTCTTCGTGGTGCTCGTAGTGTGTGTATTGATCGCATTCTGCAATTCCTGAAGATCAAGCAGTAAAAAAACTCTAAGGATGGCGGAATTTGTGGAAAAGAGATGCGAGGAAATGATTCCAGAATTGGAACAAATGGAAAAGATCAAACTCCTGGACGAAAAGGAGATCAGGTATTCGTAGTTCAACGTTGCGTGTACGCGATTTCGCACGTGTTTTTCTCGCATCTAAATAATCACTTTCTGCTATGATTTCGCAGAGAAATAGCAAAGAAAAGAAAGGCTTACGAGTACCGCATTCAGAGGCATACGAAATGCAAAGAGGATTACATAGGTTACATACAATACGAAATGAATCTTCTGAAATTGATAAAACAACGTAGGGACGTAAGTATTTTGCACACGAATACAAAAATGTATCGTAATTTCCTTTTCTTGATGACAACGAGGCATTTTCAGAAATTTGGAATTACTACTAAGAAGTCTGCAATTGACTTTTCCATCACCCAAAGAGTCAATGACCTGTATAAGCAAGCAATATTCAAATTCCAAGACGATATCAGATTCTGGACTGCCCACATCAAATTCTGCAAAAATGCAGTGAGTCTTCATCTGCTCTGACAATAATTCACTCCGTTGTGATTAGGAGAACATTTAATTGAAACTTGAATCTTTTTTCCAGCAACTAAAAAGCTGCCTCAACGGTATGATTGCCCGTATGTTGCAAGTTCACCAGGACAAACCAAAGTGTTGGCACATAGCTGCGATGTACGAAAAGGAGGAAAATGAAAGCACACCGAATGCCCGGCAGTTCTTGTTCAATGGCCTGAAAATACATCAAGACTCGCAATTACTTTTTACCGATCTCATCAAGTAGGTTAATAAAATCATGATACGACGTCGATGTACGATTACTTATTCGTGTACAATTTTACAGGCTCGAGTTGCAAGCTGCTGTGGAAGTAGAAAATGGAGAAACCGAAGAAACACAAGAAACGGAAGCAGCTACGGAGGAAAAGGAAATCATTTCTAAGAACCTTAAACGAGTTCACGTCGTATACCAGCATGCTCTGGATCGCGTCAAAGACGTGCAATTTTTCATTGAACTATTGAACATCATGAAAGACTTTGAAAATACCGACAGACTGCAAGAAATCATGTTGACGTAATAATGACACGTTTTGGATTGTATCGTGTTTTTTTATTGCTGAGAAAATCGTGTTTTTTATTAATGTTACAGTGATTTAATGACACATTTTGGACACGAACCTTCTGTGTGGGACTTAATGGCTCGTCGTGAATTGGAAGGTTCCCTGCCACGGCCATTTCTTAGCAAGGTGCAGATGGACGTTGACGATTTAGAACCAAAGTCATTGAGAGAGCGTATTGCTTCTTGTAACGAAGTATATCAAGAAGCAGTTAAAAGAATCAAAACGGAAGAAATGTGGTCGTTCTACGTTCAGTGTATGATAGAGATGAATCTGTCTGCAGATACATTGCCAAATTACAGAAAAAAACTACTGAAAACTGCTTTGCTTCAAGGACACCAAGCGAGAAAGTTGTCGGAAAAGTATTATTTGTATTGGGTTCGTACATTCATTTCAGATTCAATAACGTTAGTGATAAATTAGAATAATGTATAAGTTTTTATCTGTTTAGATTCAAATGCTGAGTAGCGACAAAAAGGATGAAAGTGCCAATAAAAAAGTGTACGAAATTCTCTCCTGGGCGACCGAGGCATTGCCAAATAGTGCCAAATTGTGGAATGAACGATTAAAATATTTGCTGTCCATTGATCATAAAGATGCAGTTGAAATTTTTGAAAAAGTAACTGACCACAAATTTACATTGATCCTTTTTAAAAATATTCCTGGTAATAGATATACTGCAGTAATGACAATTTTTCAGGCTAAGAAAATACTGGGTCCCAAAGCTTTGCCGTTGTGGAAAACGAATCTTTTGTTCATAAAATCACAGTCACCTGAGAAATTGGAAGAATTCTATCAAGTAGCGCTTCGAGCGGATCCAGCCATAGCGAACGCAATGAAATCCAATTACATTTTGTGGTTGGTAGTGACAAAAGGCATGTATTCAAAATTTCTGTATCAAACATTTGCAGCAAAGCTTTTTTGGAAACTAAGAACAGGGATTTTTACACAGGTATTCAAGCAGCTCGAGATGTGTACAAAAAATTGGGCCTGGAACCACCGTTTTGTCTGCAGCTACACCAGACAATGATTGATATGGAACTTGCTCAACCAGTGATCGAGCAAAACTACGTACGAGATGCTTACGAAAAAGCGGTCATTCAGTTTGGTAAAAGCAACGTTGATCTATGGAAAAATTACTTAAATTTCGAGATGAAGGACGGCGACATTAAGAAAATAGGAGCGCTTTACAACAGGACCCTGAAGACCTTGGACGCGGCCTTGACTGACCAATTTATTGCGGACTACAGCCTAATGAAAGCCAATTTTGGGTCAAGTGATAAAAAAAACAGTTTCGAATTAATGGACACCAGTTTGTAATTTGAAAGAGTCAATTCACGATACATTGCGATTTTCTTCGAAATTAATTTTGTAAATACTTCAAGATTTAGGAGGGATTTCCTTATCCACTCTCGTCAAAGCGATGTCCCGAGAATTTCCGCTTTTAAGCGCTGACCTTGTGTCGAAACACATGACTTCCGTTGTAAGCGAATGTTCCTTGTTTTCTAAATCTTTCTTGATTCGATTTAGAAGACACTCCAAAGTGTTGTAAGTTGTTCTGAAAAATGGATTTCTGTTTCAATCAACATTTTATATCCCTATTGTAACTTTTTGAATTAAAAGTTGATCATCTTAATTAAAAAAAGTAACAATGTACAAGAAAATTGTGCTACAATATCTAATGGAAGTCGAAGTCTTTACTTTGCCGAGTTAATTTTGTCGGTCAAACATTCTTTTGTTCGTCGTAGCTGCTGAGCTTCTTCTCTCAATCCCTCTTCGACTTTGTCTCTGCAGAGCTCGAACCCTGGTCGATAAGTTCGATTGTCGAGTCTGGTTTCGACGCACTTGACAATGTTCATCTTTGCAGACAGCGCGTCTTCTAGATGAACGATCTCCCTCCTCAAAGCTTCCATTTCTTTCTTCGTCTGGAAAGTAAAAATGTATTCCTATCGCGTCTTCAGATGAAACATTGTACAATCCACACTCACTTCGAGTCTTTGCCAATCCAGCTCGTTTCTGGCTTTTTGAATCTGATGGATTCTCTTGCGTAGCGAAAAATCCGTTGCGTCTTGTTGAGTCCTTATGTCGATTTTCGAGCGTTCTCGGCTGACTTTCAGAGCTTCTCTGAAACTGTACGTGTCACTCAACTCGTTATCTGCCAATGTTTTCAGCTGCAAACAATGTTCCAGCCAAGCCTCGTGAGACAATTCTCTGAAACGAGAATTGGTGATGCTTCAGTTCGAAACAAGTATCAACATTTGTGAAAACCGTAGCTGTACTTTTTGGGGATCGCCAGCGCGTTTTGTTTGTAACTGATGTCCATACTATTATGATCCAACTTTAAATTCGCAAAATCAATGTCGAGAGAGTCTGATTTGTCCCCCAAGTCGATTCCCAGCTTGAACTTGATGCTTCGCAAACGGTTCAGCTTTTCCCACGTTTCCTGTATCCTACAAGTTGAAGAAAAAAAGTAAAAAATTGCATTCCACGCCACTCGAAATCACGCACTTTTCTGTCAACAAATGTTTCATTTTTTCAACAATGCAGGATTCTTTTTTCAGTTCGGTGCCCACATCGTCATAAGTTAATTCCGTGCGCCGGCGACCGTCTCTCACGGAAATACACCGAGCGACGATCCGCATCGGTATATTTATTTTTTCCGCCTCGTTTTCTGTTTCAATTTTTTCACCATTCAGTAGCTGCAATTCCGACGTCAATTTTTCCAGCAGCGTTTCGATCGTGTGTTTCCACTCGGAAACTTTGGTTATGCTGAAATTGGAACTTATCAATGTGTTACATGGAACTGTTTTTCCACTTTTTTCAGGCGTGAATCGAATTTACCGATCTGTGAGTCTCGTATTGTTCCGGTAAGTGTCCCATGCGGTTTGGATTTTAGTTTCGCATCGCATCAATTCCCCAGATTTACGGAGATCAAAGGAATTGTCTCTGGTAGTGCTGCAAGACTTTCGAAGCTCTGATTGCTTGGCATACCAATCGGGCAAACCTGCTCAATTACCCAATTGGGAATGATTGAATTAAATTAAACGATGAATTATTGAATCATCGTTTTTACCGGAAACAAAAAAAAATTACGCCGAGACGAATCTGAAGAAATGGTGTCAAGATTCCGGGCACTTGGGTTTTGAAATCTTTGGTTCTCATTCATTAGAGTTCATTTAAAAAAAGGCCAACTTACCGACGTGTGGGGTCGGCTTTTCGCAAATTGCGGAAAATTTACTCATTTCAGATTTTTGACGAAAATTCCATACAATGCAGTATTCTACAACAGTTGCTATAAACACGAATGAATGGTTACCAAAGTAACGTGGATAAGATTCAGTATTCTCCTTTTCAAAAAAGCGCTGATAAAATCAAAAATTAAGTTTTGAATCTGGAATATATTCAAAAGTGGGAGTTGGATTTGGAATTTCGAGATTAGGAATTAGTTCAACAAAGTTACTTTCTTTATTTACGTTCGATACAACGATGATGGGCAGGTTTTTGACTAAATATTATTTTTACTCAAAAAAACCCTTTCCATTATATTGGATAAAAGCCTTTCAGAAAAATTTTTCAACAATGATCGCCAATCTGATAACGTGAAGCATGTCGAGTGCGCTCCAAGAAAACATGTATTCGCGTCGGATCAGTCGGATTTCATGGTCAAAGCCACTTTGGGCGAATTTGCGAAGCTTCGAGATGTAGCCAAAACTCGGTCTCCAGAAGACTTTTTGGCTACACCTCGATGCTTCGCAATTCGTCACCAAGTGGCTTTGACCAATGATGAAGTCCGACGCAAAAGAACGAAGTACGACGAAGTTCAAGTATCTATCTAATCGTTTAAGAATCTTCTTTTTATACGATGACAACTCGAGTATTCATAAAATCGAATGCATTTAAATCGAATGAAAAAATAATTCTCCCATCCCGCAGCAAAAATTCTCGATTCAGTTATTTCGAAAGAATCGAAAAATCTCTTTTTTGACGCAGACAATTATTGAGGCGTATTATCTTTCTCACTTGCTCATTCCGTCCGTCTTCGTTTTGGCGCGTTTTTCCTATACCAACGCAGTCTACTTTGCGTGCGTGTTATGTAAAAATTGTATTTACAATAATGATGTTTGCACAAAAAAATTATTATACGTGACAATGATTTATAAAAAGAACATAATGATGAACGAATTGAGCAAGAGAAAAACTACAATGTCCCTTATATTACTGAACTGGGATTTGCTGAACTTGCTCATTGGCCAACGGGAACTTTCCCCTCCCCACGATACGAGTATGAGAGAGAGAGAGAGAATTGCTGCCGCGTATTCCGTGATGCAACAAGAAAGACAGAGAAAGAGATTCATGGATGGACATTCCCATCTGGAAGTAGTAGTGAAGAAACACAGACGCCCACAGAGTCAGCGAAAAATGCATTCACTATCCAGTCGCATTTTCAAGTCGCGTGGGTTTTTGTCGAACTGATAAAACTTTGGTGCCATTTTCGCCGGGAAACGTTGTTTCTAGTAACGCGTAACGCATCCATCGCATTATTTCGTTATCTTTCGGTAATCTGTAAGGGGTTACCTTTTCCAAGTTTCGGCTAGTTCCAGCGTGGTATATTCACAGCCAAGCATTCGGGCTGGGTAGCGTCATCGAGTTCCCGCGCATTACATGTAAAAGGGAAAATACAGAAGTTCGTGCTTAAGAATCGGCGCCCATCAAGAGCTGAGAATACAATTAATCGAGAGAATAAGTTCGGCATGCGAAAAGTCAGCATGAAGGGAAAACGAAGTAAGTCCGAAGCCGTGAGCGATAGTGAATCAGAGGAAAATGGCGCCGGGCAAAACTTTAATGATAGAAGTTCGGATGAAGACAAGAGCGATACTTCGTTGAACGTAAGTGCAACATCTTTGAGGAAATCATCTCTTCTGCGAAAGAAACGCTCGTCTCGCGGAAAGAACAAAGAAAAAGAAGAAAACGGGGACGACGACGATGATGCTGAAAATTCAACTGAAAAAGCAGAACAAAACGGGGCCGGCAGAAAAAGTGGTGGGGGAAAACGCCGCAAAAAGGGAGAACCCGAAGTTGAAGACGAGGATGGCGAAGAGTATGAGGCAAGTATAAATGATTTTCTTTCGACTTTCTTATTTTTTCGAATACTGTTTTAACAAAACAAATGATTTACCAAAATGTAATGAAAATTTCGTTTACATGGATTGTGTTTACTTCACATCGATGTATTGAGCATATAAAAAATTTAATTTCGAATTTCATGAGATCGCAAAATTCAATGAATAATAGTTTTGCAAACAAATTGTAATTTTTAAATTAACGAAACATTATTTCGCAGGTGGAAAAAATTGTTGGCCAACGAACGATCAAGGGTCGCCGTCAATTCTTGGTCAGATGGAAAGGATATGCGGAAGACTCGGACACTTGGGAGCAGGAAAAAGACTTGAACTGTTCCAAGTTAATCGAGGAATTTACATTAACGAAGGATAATACTGAAGAAGAGACTGATGATGGAACCCCAATCAAATCGGAAACTAAATCCAAAGTAAACAAAAAGGCGAAGAAAGGGAAGAAAGAGAAGGGCAATAAGAACAATGGTAAATTATTTCAGTTGTCTTGAAATTCTTAAAATGAATATGTAAACTGGAAACTCCGGGTGGTTCCAAGTTCAGGACTCTGGAGTGAGATCGAGTTGGGTTTTAATCCTTTGAACACAATAAAGCACATTTTCACGGCAGCAGCAAAGCATCTGAAGAGGCGCAGCGCCCCATAGTACACATTTTTCCTTGACTGGTCTATGTTAGAAACGGTACTGAATGGTTGAGACCTCTTGCTGTTTTACAAGTCTTTTCCAAGCTTCGCAACTGGAGATTGGAACAGTCTCGAGTTTCCAGTAAATAATGAAAAATTCAACTTGTCATTTAAAAAAGAAAACGGGAATTTATCAACATATTAATGATATTTTAACTTAAGCAGCTGCAAAAGATGAAAAGAAGACAGGAGCTGATTCGGACGAGGAGGCAGAGTACGAAGTGGAACGAATCATCGAAGTTAGGTTCAAGAAAAACAAAGCCCGAGAATTCCTCATCAGATGGAAAGGATTTACTTCAAATGACGACACCTGGGAGCCCGAAGACAATCTGAATTGCCCAGACCTTATTGCTAAATTCATGGATAAGGTGGATAAAGCCAAAGGCACCGAACTGCGCGAACTCAGAGCAAACCCAAAACATACCAAGCGTTACACTTTGACTATGCATGGAAAAAGGCAATCTCGTCGCTATGCTGATAAACAAAGGTGAAACAGTAGAATGATGTTTCATTCAAATTAGCATAAAGAAGAATATTGGCTCGCTAATGCGCATAATTTTTTTTTTCAGAGCTACCTATCATGAATGCGATGAGTAAATTGCAATATGTACATCTGTATCGTTTTATTATTGATTTCCTTATTCTGCGACATCACAGTTGTGATTAAAAGTATATAATTTCCAACAAAAAAGCGATACAAATATCAGCGCAACTGTAATTGTAATGTCTTGATAAGATGTGATTAACAACTGTCACTCATGGTGTTTTATACTTGGGAAGGAATACTTGATTGTGTTGAGAAATCTTCTAAAAATAATTTCATTTTGGTTGATGAGTTAATTCATAAAAATTTGTCATATTATTTTCTATATTAAATTTGTTTTTTTTCCCCTGGTATATTATTTACTGAGCTGTAAAAATGATATTTAAGTGCTGAAAATTGAAGCATTTTTATTTTTATGATAACATTATTCGAAATTTTGATCTTAGATGCGTCATGAAGATACAAACCACATTTATAAGTCAAAATGATTAACTACTTCGTGTGAATTTCTGATCCTTTAGTTTTATAAATGGCTGCGGGATTATAAATTGATATTGTTGATTTGTATGCAAGACAAAGAAATGTGATGCTGTATCTAGATGTTTGTTTTCAAAATGATTTTTTTGGTCACATATATCAATCTATTCTTGTTTTAAAAAAAAGGGAAATTTTTCAAGTATGATACATTGTAGATCCGAATCACACTTTTTTGCGCATATGAAATGGCTTGCAAGCTATGAAATGTTCTATTACTTTTACGTTAAAGTCGAGTTTTCCCATTATAACTAATTTAAGCATTTTTACTGATGTGTAGAAATAATCAATATCAAGAAACAAATTTCTTACATATATGAGATTCGAGGATATCTTTTTTTCAATGTTTACTACACAAAAAATTAATTATATTTTCCTGGAGTGTTATTATTCAGTGATACAATTGTATATTACCAACTGAATACATACAGTTTCGTTTATTTGTATAAATTTCTGTAAACAAAATAAAAATTATTCTATACTGGCTATTTTTTATTCATTAATGATCTTGAAAAATCATAGTTGAACATTGAAAATTCACAAATTTTTATTTTTCATTTCATATGCCAAGACTACATTGAATCGCTAAATGCAAACACAGGATAAGTAACAGAAACGAATTGTTGGAAAAAAAAAAAAAAAATTCTGCAGTAGACAAAAGGAGCGAATTTTTCTAAAATCCTGTTTTTGCATTTGCTGATTCAATTTGGAAAATCAAATTACCTTTATTTAAATTTTTGTATGTTAAAAATTGTTTCTAAAGGTAAGATTTATTCAAACTCATTTTTCTATGAAAAACAAAATATGTAAAAATGAAAGTGTAAGTATCATCAATAAAACCATCACTTCAATTTTCGCGTAAAAGTGCTTCCAAAAAGGTCACTAGAATTTGTGGGGGTTTTTTTTCCAAGTATTTTTTTCCAGCAGAAATCCCCAGATTTCCATCACATAAGCTACTCTATGCGCGCGTTAGAGAGAGATTCTTGTTCGGCTGGGTACGGTCTGTACCACCGAACCCAGCCGAACGCAGCGTCATCTAGTTTAAGTCCCGACAAATTCCGGTCGCACTTTTCTCTATCTCAGTGAACCCCTCCTGCTGACCTGTGCTGACCGCTGCCCGTGACAATACTCAGTGCTCAGTCGTGTCAAGCTGCGATTTTTTCTGTGGCACGACTCAGTGGTGTCTGATTTTTTGTGTGTAGAAATTACAGATTTGTCAATTTGTTTTTCCACAGGAGAGTGAAGTAAAAGTAAACGCAATTCTCGCAAGTTTTGTTTGAAAAAATTGCACTTTTGAAAATTTATAATGCCTCGAATGCCATTGCATCCCGCGTCGGGCTCGGGGTTTTTCGACCCCCGAAGATCTCTTTGTATACGATTTGCGAGGTACGGCTGCACGAACAGGCCCTTTTTTCACATTGTTGTTATGGGCGTAAGTATAAAAGACCGTAATAATTTACGTTTTTTTACCAACTCGATGTTTTTAAAATAAAGCATCATTTTCTTTATTACGATTCCTTTTTTCTTAAATTCGCTTTGAATGACAATCACGTGTACTTTCAGAAAAAATTAGAGCATAAGAAAGAACCGACCGAACAATTGGGAACTTACGATCGGAGTTCCAATATTCATAACGAAGTACTGGTGTCCCTGAATCTTGAAAGGATTGTACACTGGATTGGCAAAGGCGCATTCGTTACTAAGCCGGTATCTGAATTATTGGGTCTCGCAGGATTTTTCCCGATTCATCCAAGAACATACATGACGGCATGGAGGAATAGGAGAAAAGCTGCCGAGAAACAGAGAGCGGAAGAAAGTAGAAAACTCGAGTCCACAGCTGCCGAAGCCAAATAAATTCTATTGTATATATTTCTAGTTTCACAAATACAATTATTTCAAAGTCCAAAGTCTTCGATGTAAGAAAAATCGTTAATTTCTTTTGTTGTCTTCTAATTATGGACTGAAAAACAAGAACGCTCCCTTCACAATGGGGTTACATTGCTACCTGTTTGCAATGCATTTTTTTGCTAAAGGAAATGAGGAAAAAAAATTCTAAAAAATTTCCCCAGGTGAGGCTCGAACTCACAACCCCGGCATTGCTCTCACGTATTTACTGTCTTATAAGTACCGTGCGCTAACCAATTGCGCCACTGGGGAGTTGGGGGTCGCGCTCTTGTATTATCAATGACTGTAAAGCACGGTTCATTGCCATCTAACTCGCATCCAGCACGCTGCTCTCTCGTTCATCTCCAAATTTCAATTACATATTTTACATTTGCTTACTCCTTAAGTTTGCAAACTAAATTATCAACATTTACATAATTTGAGATTAAGATTGAGATTGGATGATTCGCAAATGAGAAAGGGCTTTTTTACTTTTCTTCTACAGCCAAACGAAGTTCGTCCCACAAGTTCTCCAACTGATTGTCCGTTATACCTACTTGACACAGTTTCTTCAATGGTTTCTTGCATTTTTCTCCAAATTCCACTGAAAACGAAATAATAACGAAGATAATGACAATAATTAGCATTGGAAAAATTAATCTAAAATGTGCAAACCATCTTCTATGCTCAAGATCTCAATATTGTGCTCAATCTGCTGCGTTTCTTCAGAAAAATATATATTCCATAAAATTCGAACGTAAATGTGTTCCGGTTTCTTCGCGGAGTGCAAAGTTATGAATAAACCTCCATCATGTTCGTTACATTGCTCTATTAATACACAAGAGTTATCAAAAGTCTTCCATTGTTTCATTATTATATCGCGTGTCGTGTACTTGTCCGCATAAATGGATACACCTGTGGAAAGTTGAAAATATTTTAATGTCATTTGCAACCTCGTATCAATCGATCTATTAATCGTTGAATTACCTGAGATGAATACATGAAATATCTTCGTTCCTGCAAGTCCTAAAAACCAAGGCTCGATTTCAAGTATGTAACATTCCTCCAAGCGTGGTAATGCCACATTTATGTCTATTATTTTGAAGTTTGATTCATCCTGAAAAATGATAATCATCAGTAGATGCAGTCTAAAAAAGGTACATAATTATTTAGATTCTCATTCACCTCAATTTCAACTTTCAGTTTCAAATCGAATTGAAAAACCGGCGTTTCCATCACAGCTTCATAAAGGTAAACTTTCTCATATAAAAGCGTTCTATCGACATTGCTGAATTGGTAACCTGTTAAATGTGGGGAAGCTTTCATCAACAAAAAGTCTTCGTTTTGATTTGCAGAGTCGAGGTATTTTGAATTTGGGACCCTGTTAAAAGATTTTCAACAAATATATAAATTACTAATAATTTTGTATAATTATTAAATATTACTCTGGCAGTAGGAACGGAATTTCAGTTTTTTTCGAGGCCAGTTTTTTCTTCATTTTCGACACATGTTCGAGCTTAGCTTTCTTTTCCAAAAGTTTTCTCAGTTCCTCATTCATGGTTATTTATTTTTTGGAAAATTTGCAAAGGCGATAATATTTCTGGATTCTGAAAAACAAAACTAATTTTAGTGGCAAAAGCAAATTTTTCGAACTGTGCAGTAATTAAGAATCGTCGTTAATTTTGGACATTTTGCTTGTTTGGCAAGAGCGAGGTTTATAACCTGCAAGGAACATGAAATTTCGGTTTTTGGCGACGTATTTTATCTGTCATACGTGTTTATTTTCACCTAATAAGTTTAAAAAGAACTTACGCATTCAACGATCTTACGAGTAATGTTTAGTAATTTTTCTAAATGTTCGAAGCCACATAAAAACTGCTGCGAATGTTTGTTTACATTTGGAAGCGCTTCCCGCCACTTCTCGTGAAACGAATGTGAACTAGACTTTAAGACTGAATTGCTAATGCTGAAAAGTCTAAAAAGAAATTTTTTTTATTATGCAAGATTTTTATTTCTCAACGTCCATAATTTTTTACATGAATTCCGGCTTTATGTATTAACAATAAATATACCAAATATCTGTACATTTCGACGCATCGTTAACAAATTTCTTCTTATCAATAAATAATCATTTCTCCGCTAAAATCATGGTGCATAAATCTTTCATTTTTCGTAACAGTTAACAATAAACTATAATTTCATATACGTATATCTTACAATTCAATATCACCTTAATGTCAATTTGTACATATTTGTGTATAGTATATTTTAAAATTATAGTTATTCATTTGTGAAAAACTAGATAAGAAATTTAATGTAAAAAAGCAACATTATAAAATTATTTAAGTAAATTGAAGGGTCCAGATACAATAAGGGAACGAGAGCTCTAAACTCGTACAAATATCGACCAACAATTAAAGATCAATTAAAATATGCTGAAAGAGTGATGAATAAAAAATACGGCATTGAAGAGATCGTCAATATCTATATTTTCTTGCTTTCGTTTATCTTGCTAATGTTTATCACATTTACCACGTTTCAATTTACCCCAAAATTCGACTCGTTAAACCCTTCTTCTTTTTACAATTTTTTCGTCCCCTTATTTTATCAGGACCCTTTGTCAAAAACAGTAGGCAATTCCTTGGATTTACAAAATTCGTTATCATTCCATGCTTACAGTTAATCACTATTGTATGTTAATTTATACTCGTATAGTAATACTATATCGATATAAATGTAAGAACCATTCGAATCGTAATCTCTTATAGTTATCATTTATATTAGTACATTACGCTACTAGGGCCTCGAAGTCCTCTTAATGTCGAGGGTCTTTTGTTGTATCCGAATCATTGTCGAGGGCGCCCCGCAGGGGCGCCCGAGGCGATGACGAGGATACAACAAAAGACCC
>JABFQM010001928.1:0-17703 GCA_022816865.1 Zelostemma sp. ZL-2020
GATTATGCCTACCGGGGAAACCACGTTAAAAAAAGTGCACCTTCACTTTACCTCTTGGGTGGTGGGGAAAGAAGTGATTTAGGTAGAATTATTGCATATAAAATATGTTAATCGACCCGTGTAATTGAACTCACGTGTAAATTCCAATTCCGTTTTCATTATTTACTTTTATACAAATTTAAAGATTTTTATATGCGATGAATCAGAAGAGGAACTTAGTCGACGACATTCTTTTGCATTGCTTAAATTCAGCAACACATCGCTCAGAATCGGAGCGCTCAAATTGACAATGCCAGCAACGATCGTAACAATATTATCGAAAAGCGGTACCATTTTCCAAGGAACAGGCCCAGACATTATTTGAAAGGTTTGGAACTCTTGAATCGCACGCTCAACATGAATACGAGCAGATATAATTCTTACAGTCAAACCTAAATCTTCCTTAGTAAACTTTCGACGCTGATATAAAAACGGTGGTCTAATCAATGTAATGGACTTTTCCGCGCACTCGGGCTCGATTGAAAAACCTTTATCTACCATGATAGCATCTTGATTCGAAACGAGCTTATCTAACAAATTGCTCTCGTTGAACATAATTTCATCTGATGCTCTGCCACCGAATGCATCGCTTACATACGTTATTAAACCGGAGGGTGCAAGACCCATGAAAACTTTCAAAGTTTCGTATCCCTTAAAATGCGAATAAAAGCGAATTCGACAAAGTATACATTTCGGTTTCTCAACTTGAGTTTCCATGGAATGTAAAATAATTCTAGTCTGCCGAAAACTGCTGAAGCTCTCGGGCATGTTATTTAAAATCTCCTCTTTCGTTGGCCAGTTCAAAGCATCTTTTAATACAGCAGACAAAGATTTGAGAGTTTTATAAAAGTAACGCGAACAATCAAGCTTCTGTAAATTAAAGAGTACGCAAAGGCAAATGAAGCTGCAGTTCAATCGTAGTTTACAGAGTGTCAAAGCAACTCTTTCTTTGACAGTAGAAGAGTTTACATCGATGAATCTTTCATACTTCTTAACTGCTTTGGCTAAACTATTCAAAAGAGATACAGGAACTCCGCAAAATGCTATTAACTCTTCGTCATCATTAACTAATTGCAGTAAAGTCGTGGATTCGCGGTTCGAATACGAGTTCGATAACGCTATGATTGTGTTAGTGTACAACTCGCGCTCGTGAATGCAACCTGCACTTTTCAGTTCGGTCACAGCGATAGCTGCGTAGAGTTCGGCAGATGGAAATGGCAATTCCGATTCATCCTCGTCTTGGGCAGAACAGGAGCTGCAGTTTACTTCGATCTTGATTTTATCAGTAACGAATTGATCAGCGTATTCCTCGGCGTTTTCAATACGTTGCGCACTGTCCAAAAAATCGGTGTTGCTTTCTGTTGGTTCGGGGCTTGTTTTCTCTGGAAGATCTAATATCTAAAATGAAATGAGAAAATTTGTAATTGGTACCCATTAATATCGCAACATATACAAACTACTAACTGCAGACATATCATGCTTTTCATTGTTAAACAGGCAATTCTGTTCCGGTATATCGAGCTTTTTTATCGCTTCCTTGCATGTTGTAATGAGCTTTTGCTCATTTAATCTCCGACTCAATCGCATGCATCTTTCTTGATTGCTGTTCAGCTTTTTCATCTTGTTAAGTGGCGGCAGCTGAATCTTTCTTTCCGTCAAATATTTTGTGGGAATCGATGTTGGAAATAATTTTCGTCTTTGGCCCTCTCCTGTACAAAATGAAATTGTCTATGAATTGATTTACATGAACGTCTTAGAAATATTGTTCGAACTTACTTGCAGGGAAGAAATCTGTTTTCTCAAAATGTTCGCTACATATGAGCATATCCTTCTTTATTTCACCTTTAATTTTGGCTGCCTGTTTCCACAGTTTCATTATTTTCTCGTCTTTTGGGAATTTGTGCAGGCTTATTGTTGACCCTAGTGTTTTGCTGTTACGGCATGACGGAAGTCTACAATATCTACCCATTTTTATTCTGCTGCAAAAATGATTCCACTTCAGGTGTCATTCTGAAAACGAAATGTTATATTTATTATACGACTTCAATATTTGCATGTATTTTAAATAGTTACAGCTATTTTGAATGAATTTTTGTTTTTCTCTCGCATTATAAAATTTAGCAATTTATGACGAGCGTTTTAAACACACATTTAGTGAAAATGGAAAAATAGAAGGAAAAATGCGAGAAAATGAGAAGAAATTCAGAAAATACGAACAAATTATAATGAATATAAAAGAAATGCAAGAAAAATACTCATTCTGTGAAAATAATTTTTCACAGAATGAGAAAAAAACGGATGACAAATTTTTCTCAAGTTTTCGGTGATATTTGGTATTTTTGATACTCTCATATCAACTTATGTTTTTTCGTTTTTCCTCTACATTTTTTCGCTTTCTTTTATATTTTTTCGTAATATTTCGCTGTTTTGTGAGATGTAAACATTGCGCTTGCAGGTTATGTCGAACGACGCAAATATCACTTCTGTGATGTACCCAACGCGCTTTTAACGGGTACATCATTTTTCATGAATTATAAACCATAACTCACCGATATATTCACCAATTACCGCTTTCAGATTCACTATTTCCAAAATTAAAAATATATGTTTTCACCGTTTTGATCTGTTCTGCAGCTGTTTCTGACAGTCGTCACCAGGTGAGGCGAAAAGACGTCAACCCCGAACGAGCATCACTCCGAAAAAGTAAAAAAAAAACGTCGTTACATACTACAAAAAATACTCATATTTATTTTAAGATACTTTTTACGAATCGGAGTATATTCAATAGCTTGTAATTTCGTGCAAGTACTTTTTCGGAGCGTTCAATTTGTAATAATGTTGGCTACCATTGGCCAGGTGGGCGTGCGCAGTGTCGCCCTCAAACGGATACGACAAAAACTATATCAGCCCGGCTAACCGAGTTCGCCATCTATTTCATTCGTCTCATTTTCGTGTCGCTCATCTTGGTACGCTTTCCTCCTTTCTTTTTCCGCGTCACCCGTTTTCGAGCGTGCACGACACGATTTTCGCCGATGCGAAATCTGTTCTAATCGTGTCAATCACAAGCCAAAAAAAGGAGTAAAATGTCGGAATCGTTGCAAATGAAAGGAGTCCTGGTGGGACACAGTGACTGGGTCACCCAAATCGCCACCAATCCGAAATATCCGGACATGATTTTGTCGTCCTCACGCGGTAAGCGGCTCTTCTTTTTGCCCATTATGTTCCCGAATAATTAAATCTCACATGCCGACACATTTTTTTACCATTCAAGTCAAGTTTCTCATTCAAAATTTCTTCACACTACATGAAACATATTTTTACGAAAAAATCTGGCTCACGATCGATCACAAATTTCCGAATGTTGAATTTGGCTTTTTTTGTTATTAAGTCGGACATTGACGATTTCAGACAAGACTTTGATCGTTTGGAAATTGACGCGCGACGAACATTCCTATGGTGTTCCCCAAAAAAGACTGTACGGTCATTCTCACTTCATCAGCGACGTCGTTCTCTCTTCCGATGGCAACTACGCTTTGTCCGGTTCCTGGGACAAGACCCTGAGACTCTGGGATTTGGCCGCTGGTCGCACCACCAGACGTTTCGAAGACCACACCAAGGTGCGATTTCTCCCTTTTTTTCTTTCAACGAGCAAGTGAAATAATCCAAGAAAACATCTTCAATCCTTGCAAGTTTCATTAACAGAATAATCAGAAGCAGCAAAAATGAAGCATTTTTTTTACATATTTTTTTTTACTGATGAATAGAAGAGGATAAGATTGTGATACCAAAGGTGTAAGTATCAGGACAACGGAGTTTCACTGCTCACTCTTACATGTAAGCTACGCTTTTCACCTATCATTTTAACTTACAACTTTTCTTTTGCTGATAGGACGTTCTCAGCGTGGCTTTCTCCGTCGACAATCGTCAGATCGTGTCCGGCTCTCGGGACAAGACCATCAAGTTGTGGAACACTTTGGCGGAGTGCAAGTACACCATCCAAGAAGACGGTCATTCCGACTGGGTCAGCTGCGTGAGGTTCTCGCCGAACCACTCGAATCCCATTATTGTTTCCGCTGGATGGGACCGTGTTGTTAAGGTACCATCCAAAACAACTGTCTATGAGTGTATTTTGACGTCGCGATAAATGTATTTTCTTACGTGATGTAAAACTTTTCAAAAACATGAGTTCTGTGAGTGTTTGCGGATATGGGACTGATTCACAATTCATCATGTTTGATACTTGCAACAGTTAGTTTGCATTGTTCTGTATGTTAAATTTTTTTTAAGGTATGGAATCTTGCCAATTGCCGTTTGAAGATTAACCACAATGGCCACACTGGATACCTCAACACTGTTACTGTGTCGCCCGATGGTTCGCTCTGTGCCTCCGGTGGAAAGGTACGGAACCATTTTTTTTATTACCAAATTCAGTATACTGATTGATGTGATGTAAAATTTTTTTCAAACATGAGATCTGTGAGTGTTTGCGGATATGGGACTGATTAACAATTCATCATATCTAATGAATATACTTGATTAAAGATTTTAATTAATATAAATCAAATTTTTTTTAGGATTGCAAAGCGATGCTGTGGGACTTGAACGATGGAAAGCATTTGCACACTCTTGATCATAACGAGATCATCACTGCGTTGTGTTTCAGTCCCAACCGCTACTGGCTTTGCGCCGCATTTGGACACCAAATCAAAATCTGGGACTTGGAAAGCAAGGAAATGGTAGAGGAACTGAAGCCGGAAGTATTCACGGCGCACAAAGCAGACCCACCGCAATGCTTGTCCTTGGCCTGGTCCACTGACGGACAAACGTTGTTTGCTGGTTACTCCGATAACATTATTCGAGTATGGCAAGTTTCTGTTAGCTCTAGCCGTTAAATACTTTTGTATGTGAAAGAAAATAAACTGGAAAAACGGTACTACCATTGCTTGTATTAATTTTTTCGAATTCCGGAAATGAAAGAAAGGCAGTTGTGCTTTGCGACAATTGTAATTCATGTCTATGTACATGGTTTTTTCTCATCGTAACTCAATTATATTATTTTCCTTCGTCTTTTACACTGGTTTCTCCAATTTCTTGCTCGAGCTTTTCGAATTCTTTTTTCGATACATGGTCAGCTTCGTCTTCCACTTGCTCGACGCCGAGAACTTCCGGGATGTAAAATTGCATCATGTTTTGAACCCCGTTTTTCAGTGTCACCACAGAACTCGGACAATTCGTACATGATCCTTGCATTTTCAGCTTCACTATTCCATTTTCAAAAGACTGAAACAAAAATTTTCGTTGGGGTGTAAAATACGTCGCTAAGTATTGGTAGATGGACAATTAATTTTACCAGGAAAACTATGTCCCCGCCGTCTTCTTGCACCGTGGGCCTTATTCGAGTATCCAACAATTCTTTTATCATTTGCACGATTTCATCGTCTTCGACAACTTCTGCAAACAAGAATAAATAGACTTGATTTTCCGATACCAAATTTACATTAAAAACTGAAAGTTGAACAAATTGTCCATTGAAAAAGTGAACCTCCATCTGCGGGCGGTGGAACATCCGTTATTATGGGCAAACCGGTGGTGAAAAAATCCATGATCGTAGCGAAGATCTCCGGCTTGAGCAATTTCCAATCCACGTCCTCGTCCACTTTCGTTACCGTTATAAATTCGGGCCCAAAAAACACGGCTTTGACCCCTTCTACTCGAAAAAGCATTTTCGCCAGAGAAGAGCAGTGCGCGTCTCTTATGCTCGGAAAATCTTTTGTCTGTCCTGGACCCAAAACAGGAACGCCGGGAATAAATTTCAAACTGTTCGGGTTCGGTGTATCCTGGGTCTGAATAAACATGCAACGTTTTTGCTCGAGATTCCATGGTGCTTTTGCGCTTAAAAAACTTGGGTTCGAATTCGACGTCGAATTTGGAAGCCACGAAGAAGACAAGTGCCTTGCCGATTTGTCAAAGGACCTGAAAGATCAAAATGAGTTTTCAAAAACATCGTCAATGTTTATTTTTTTACGATTTTTATCGAAGTTTTTGGTGATTCACGAGTTTTGCATTTATAAGTTTTGCGACGTTTGATAAAAACACGATTGAACAATTCATTATTTTCAATCGTATTTTTAGCAACAAATACGATTTTCGTCGTTTTCAGTCGCATTGCGCCGTAATATTTTGAATAAAAATGCCGGACGTACGTATATTTATAAGCGAACTGCGTAATTTTATCTCCGGTTGATGTAACATCGTCATAATTTTGATTATCAATTAGCCAAAGAAAATGCAAAAAAGAGCTTACTTTAAGCACTGACAAAAGAACGGTTGCCGATTTGCCAAAGTCCGATTGTTGAATATGTAATTAATTAGAAATTTATCCGTCACTTTCCATCGCATGGCCATTTTTACCAAATGCCTCGATTGGTCGACCCACCAATCTCAACTTTTCGACTCACTTAGTACTCCTAATTACGTTAATAATTCCGTTAATAATAAATAATTTAATAATGACATTTTCTTTCACAATAATTACAATTACTTGTTATCGTTGGAGGTTATGTTCGTCTCGAAACTGCGCAGAATCAAAAAGATCGATGATGAAAAAAAAATGGCGCCAATTTTTGAATCGAGGAAATGCCAAAATCGTGATTTTATGGTTTTCCAAAGAACAAAGTCTGGACCCACTGGTCCCCCGTAGAAAACAGTATCTCGCCCGCAAGTTGACCTTGACGAGATTCGGCAACTTTCATTGCAATGTTCACGATGTCATCGGAAATTTGCATGCATTCTTTTACGAGCACTTTGCGAATCTCGGACGCGTGTAATCTCTGGTACAGCTCCTGCATCCTCTTCCACTCGAATCCGATATTTGCAATTTCCTCCCTATCATGTTCAGCAGTTCTTCGCTCTTCCGAACGACTTTGTTTTTCTCGAGCTTCGCGCGTCAGGTCCTCAATAATTTTCCGATTCTTGCAAATTCTCCTTCGTTCTTCGTGTATTTCGTAGAGTTTTCGCATCATTCGCTTCTCGTATTGCGACTGTCGCAAAACTTTTTTCCCTATCTCGGCGTTGATTTCCTTTTCCTGATCTTCTTGCATCTTCCCCCAAATTTCGGTCAAGAGCTTGGTTTGTATTTCACTTTTAAACTCCCGCGTCGCCTTCGCCTGTTTTTTCCGTTTTCTCGTCAATTCTTCGGGAGTACTCGCACTTTCCATATTTATTCTTATCAAATCAATGGCCTTTTGCATTTTCGGTTCTTCTCGAGCTTCTTCCGAAACTTTTTCATTTTTCCGAACGCTCGCGCCATCTTTGATATCGTCGTTCGAATCACAATTTTTCGATTCCTCCAAACTCGATAAAGACTGCCTGGATTCCAACATTTTCCTACACTTTTCTCTGTCCAGCTTAGAATCAGCCATCAATTTTCGGAATTTCGTTTCGCCCGGAAAATTCCATTTTCCTAAAGATTCCTCGGAAGAATCCAACGATCGTTGTTTCAAATCTTCTTCCGGGACCACGCTCACTTGGAATTTCTTCGAGGCTGGAATAAATTTTTCTCTCTCCTTTTGTAAGGTGATAAAGTGCAGCTTGTCTTTGTTTTCCAAGCTTAAGTAGACTTTGTAAAATAACTGCAACGCCGCGGTACCTCTGCCTTTGGAAATACTGTGAATGCACTCGTAATCGCAATCGACGTTGATGAAATGGAGCCACACTTTGAGATATTTCAAATTCAAGCGGCACAAAGCAGGGTCTTCGGTAGGCATTAAAGTCTGCAACTGACTATCGCTGATAATGTCGTAACTGTGCAATATCTTGGCTAATAAAGTACCGTCCTTGGAAAAATGACCAAAAACATCAGGGCTCAGATCAATCATTACCCCCAATCGATTCAGCAGCCAAGTTTTTAAAACCTCGCACATCTTCAACGAAATGACCTTTCGGCAAAGTCACGTGCTTCGTGCCGATTTTACCGATTTCTTTTTCGATTTGTGTATTATTTGCCATCGTTACTGAACAATTGAAAATCAGGAAAACTGAACGCAGATAAACTTTCCCGAAGAATTTAAAATATACGAAGACTGGATGTGACGTCACGGCTTTTGGCAGCCATGATGACAACGGAAAAACGCGGGAGTGATTGGAAATTGAAAATTCGTGGTCTAAACAGTGATTAATCGCCACGAAATTCATGAGTTTATGAAAATTTTCGTAAACGAAAGATTCTGTTCTGGGAGAGACGATTTTGCACTTTTAAATGCTCGCGGTTCTAGGATATTCCGAAACCTCACGATAGTTTAGTTTAAGAAACTTTTGGAAATTTCCAGATTTTATAGCAAACATTCCAAGATTGATGAAAGTAATGTTAACTTTTGGAACTTTCCGAAATTGATAAAATATCATTAACAACATTTCAAGATTGATAAAAACGCCAAGAAACTAACGTTATAAAAAAAGTGCAAGCACTTTTATTCCAGCGAACGAACAATTTTTAATACTATTTTTTACGTGCAAGTTGCGATTCGCCTTACGTGATCTAAAAAGCTTCGAATGGCGAAGAAAAATATGGTACGTGAAAATCTTCAAATGAAGCCTTTTACAAATTGTTAATCGAGAAAGCGCTCGGCTTTTGTACATTTTTCTCATTAGTGCCGATTAACGTCGAGCGTAAATGCAGCGACGCCGAAAGTTTAATATCCTGCATTTTAAAAACTCCACGGTAGTTCCATTATTTACGGTGTATTCTCACACTTCCAAAGAGATCCGATTGCAAGAGAAAAGGACGGAATAAATTGGCCTGGTTATTCTGGAGGAGGGAAGTACCATTGTCATGGCAACAGCACAAAGAGCAGAAAGAAAGAAACTTGACATTAGTGGATTGAACGAGAAAACGGAACGAGGATTCGTACAAGTGCTATCGGAAGAATTTTCTATAGATAAAAGAGACTGCCTGCGTACATTTAATTCAATCAGCTACAGAGCAATAAAATAATATAAATAATTAGATCCCGAAAAAAGCATTAATCTCCCTCTTCAATTGTAAAAGCTTTCGTTATAATTATCCTTCAAAAATAGTTGTCTTCTACATTTAGAAGACAAGAAAAAATGTCCTTGATAACATGTAATAGAATTTGATATTGACTCATGGATTAAATTCGGCGGCGCAAAAAAGCACGTGAAAGCGTTTATGGGAATTATGGGAATTCGAGTGGTAATTGGAGTAGTCGTAGTTTAACAAGAGGTTTATTGATTGATACTTGGGAGTAGATAGAGAAGGTCTAGTCCAATAGAGAAGGCATGGGATTTCTGATGCGTGGTGGGGTCAGGTGGGGTTCAGCATTAATGGTGATGCTGTGACGGGAGTAGCGTCACTGGCTCGCGAACAGTCGCGCCGGGAAAGTGTTACAGATTTCGAGTTACGTAAAACTGTTCAGTGAGTGCAACTTCTATTTCATTGTACTGCCGTCTTCGAAGCGTATTGCCAAAAGGCCAAAAGATAAGCCTTGAGATAAAGGTACTGCATTGCAATTCCGTGTACTTTCGAATGTTTCATTTGATTAGTTCATTTCCTCGAATTTCATCAAGGTTTCGTATCACTTTTTCAATTCGCTCAAGCGTTGACTGAGAAAATTAGGTGTTGAAAGAAATGAAAGGACTTGAATATGCGTCACGGTGTCTCTGTAAACAACATATCAATTGGCTAATCACAATAATTGTGCAATTTCGCGAGCATTAGAAATTTAAAAAAGTACCGCTTATCACAGAAAATTATCTTGTTGCTCGTAATCTCGTCATAAAAGTTGTAATTTTTCAATGTCACGATATTTTTTCGCGCCATCATTGTGGCTTTTGATGTACGATAAAATAATAATTTCGGCAGCCACCATAATTTGTACTACCATCACGAGTCAAACACAAACTTGGCGAAACTTTCAGTCAAGTTTTCGTGATTTGATAATGCCATTACGATATTCTCTTCTGAATGCGACAGTTGGGAAAATCTGTTATCATCCTGTCGCGAACTAGCTTTGATTAACGAACAAACTCTTGACAACTGTACCATTACCGATTGCATTTTTTTCGAAAAAAGGGAAACGTATAATTTGCATTAATATTAATAAATCCAGGCAAGAACGTTTGCTTTTACAGCGTGATTCCGAGGAATGCGAGCTACCACTTTTTAATTTAATTGTACAGCGATGCACAGAAGGTTGATTCACTTCTTACTACATAAACGGGACGGAAATTATGAACAAACCTTGAATAAAAAATGGAAAATATGAAGTAACAATGAGCGCGGTCGAAGAAAAAAAATTACATTGTAAACGACCGAGTTTCTGTCAAATCGTGACGCATGCACATTACACAGAAGTGAACGAAACTTGTTCCGACTCGGGAAAAATAAGCCACGGCCATTGCACAGTCGCCAAAGGATAGGATTTCTTATTCTCGCACTTTTACTTTCCTGCTTTTTATAAAGGGAATTCCGTGTTAATTACGTATGCGTCGATTCGTCACTGAAAAATCCAAGCAGGAAAAATGTGTAAAGACATATTAGATGTATATTATTATGTAGCGTAACGATCTTGATTGTCTCGTAATGTTTACCTTCACACTCTTCGTATTGTTTCTCGAAGGATTTACTCGGAGCGTTACGAAAACGCTTGTAACGCTGCAGGTTAATTCATGAATGAACATCTCAACCATTTTTTAATTCAATCTTTGCATCATTTTCATTTCTTTTTTATACTCATAAATTTTTTCATTTAGTCGCAGTCGTACCGGTGTGTTTATTTGAAAAAGTAAACACAAAATGGATGCGTCAGAATTCAAAGATTTCGCCGGTGAAATGGCTAATTTCATCGCGAATTATCTGGAAAACATACGGGACAGGTGAGCAGGCACAAAATGTTATGTATTTTTTCTCTATATTTATTTTGGCTCGTTACAAATCACTTGCCGCATTCGCATTTCTCCACAAAAATTGTACTCGACGTACACATCTTCACTATCTTCGAAATCTCTGTACAATAATTGCACAATTTCTTCTCAATAATGCTTTCTGGGTTATGACGAGGAATCTCGTTGCAGGCGAGTTTTACCGGTGGTAGAGCCAGGATACATGAAACCATTGTTACCGGAAGAAGCTCCAACTCACGCTGAGAAATGGGAAGACATAATCGATGACATCGAGAAAATAATCATGCCCGGTGTGAGTAGCCCAAGTTTTCGTAACTTGTAAACGATGCATTTTCGGGTAAATTGTATTTCATGAAAATTTCTTCGCGCACCCAGGTCACTCATTGGCACAGTCCCAAATTCCACGCTTATTTTCCCACCGCGCAATCTTACCCCGCTATCGTAGCCGACATGCTGAGCGGTGCGATTGCTTGCATCGGATTCACGTGGATCGCGAGCCCCGCTTGCACGGAGCTCGAAGTTGTAATGTTAAATTGGTTGGGAAAAATGCTGGATTTGCCAAAGGAATTTCTGGCCAGCAGCGGTGGAAAAGGAGGCGGCGTTATTCAGGTAATAACCGCAGTTACAGCAATAAAATAAAAGGTGGTGACTCAAAAAAACATCATTCGTCCTTCAGGGCACGGCGAGCGAAGCAACCCTTGTAGCCCTTCTCGGCGCGAAGGCAAAAAAGGTTCAGCAAGTGAAAGAAAGGCACCCTGATTGGAAAGATAGCGAGATTATCGAGAAACTGGTAGCCTACGCATCTTGTGAGTTTTCTCTTTTCACGTTTAATCTTTCCTTTTACGTTCGTTCGAGTACGTGGAAGTGTTGAAAAGTAATTGACGAGTCAAATCATTAAGCTGAAACGCGAGCAGTGAGTTTTCAACATTTCCATCTCTGAGCGCCAGCAGCTTTTGCTGAATATACTGCGTGATTTACGAGGGTGGTGAATGGGGAGCGCTGCTTCATCGAGCAGCACTTTGTTGCCATAGAAACGCATGATATTCGTTCTGAATCTGTTCAGAGCTTCGTACTTACACCCTTCATTTACATGTTCTCATCGTTACCGCATTTGTGAGAGTTGCAGATTTTTCAACTTTAATTATCTTCATTTGCACCGAATAATCGCTGTTTTTCTCATTTTAATTACGGAAAATAGGGAAACTTAATTTTATTTTTATAAATGTATCGCAGGTCAAGCGCATAGCTCTGTCGAAAGAGCCGGATTATTGGGCGGTGTCAAGTTTCATCTCATCGAGCCGGACTTGCAACATAAATTGCGCGGCGAAACTTTGGCAGAGCGTATTCGCGCTGACAAGGAAAAGGGCTTGATTCCATTTTACGTTAGTTTCTACCCTTCTTGTAAATTGCTTGCCTTCGCGCTTTTCCCGGGAAATTCGATGATGGAGGAAATGCATTTTTTTTAGGTTGTGGCTACTTTAGGAACTACGAGTTCCTGCGCATTCGACCGATTGGATGAAATTGGCCCGATTGCCAACGAAGAGGACGTTTGGTTACACGTCGACGCCGCTTACGCTGGTAATTACTTGACCCCAGCAAAAATTTCGAAACGCGAAAAAAGATATTTTCTGTACTTTTTCACTTCCGCCAGTTTTTGTTGTGGATTCGTCGACAGAAAGTTTTATTGTACTCGATAATTTTCTCCACCAAAAAACAGGCTCTGCATTTATCTGCCCCGAATTTCGTTATCTAATGAAAGGGGTCGAAAGGGCAGAATCCTTCAACTTCAATCCCCATAAATGGATGCTGGTTAACTTCGACTGTTCCGCCATGTGGTTAAAGGATCCAACTTACGTAATCAATGCATTTAACGTCGATCCTTTGTATCTGAAACACGACATGCAGGGTTCAGCGCCAGATTACAGAGTAAGAACTACCCTCGTATTTTTTACCAACAAAAAGACAATCATGAAAAACCCCGAATTCCAGCACTGGCAAATTCCACTGGGGCGCAGATTCCGCTCTCTGAAACTGTGGTTCGTCCTGCGTATTTACGGCATTGAAAATCTACAAAAATTCATCAGAAAGCACGTATCCCAAGCTCACGAATTCGAGGCTCTGGTTTTAACAGACCCGAGATTCGAAATCGTCGATGAAGTTATTCTTGGTCTCGTCTGCTTCCGGCTGAAGGTACCGACGTTTCGTATTTTCCTACCTGATATTACAACACTCATTTCCCTCCAGGGCTCGAATGATTTAAACGAGGCACTGCTGAAGAAAATCAACGGCGCTGGTTCCATTCATTTGGTGCCCTCAAAGATCAGCGACGTATACTTCTTGCGATTCGCAGTTTGCTCGAGATTCAGCGAGAGTACGGACATCCTGTACTCGTGGAACGAAATTAAATTACGCGCGGACGAGTTGCTCGAAGAAACGTCTCTTCCAAAGTGATGGCGAGCTCGATTAACCAAGAGTTGCAAAGCGCTAACAGCTGCTAATTGCAACCAGTCTTAATTCATCGTTTTCTGTACCTATTCTTTTCATCGATCCATTTTTTCCTTCGAATTCGCTCAACTAATTTTTCGTCGAACACGCGACTAATTAAAATTCGGTTGCCGAGAATTTGGTTTTAGCTGAACGCGAAAAGTATGGTTCAAAACTTGACTTGATCGAGTTGAAATTCCTTTTTCTTCTCGAATGAACGTTATTTGCTTGCTCGGGATTATTCCTGATTTTTTTGAAATTCGGGTGACGCAAGTTGTTGATCATTAGTTGACTAATGCTACTGATCAGCCACAGTAGTATGGATGTTTAAAAACTAAGGATCAATGATATCAGTAAGTTGCTGAGAAAAATTATACAACGCTGAATCTCTCGTGTGAAGAACACGAAAAAAATGTTGAAATGTTACGCTCTTATTCAATCGTTGCAAATGTGCATTTAACCAAGTGGTTAGAAAATCTCGTTTTTCGATGTTTCAAGGGGCCAATGAAGAAAGTTGTTTACAAGAATGTTATATTTTCTACGAACGTTGATCTAGATTCTTTTTTCACTCGTTACACTGCAATTTTTAATACATATATTAATCTTATGAGAAGATGAAAAAATATTGAAGTACACATTTTGTCAAAAAGTTTATCGTTCCTACTCGAAAGGTGACTTGTACAATCAAGAAAGCATTTTACTAGGTGCAATTTCTAATAAGTAAAATGTTCTCCCGTCTTCTCTTTTTATATATTTATTGAGAAAATCTTCCGATTCATCTTGTTTTTTGAAAAAAATGCATATCTACATATATTTTTTTCAACTTAGTTTTTAGTTAGACACTCATTGAACTATGTACGAAGAGGGTCAAAAAAGTATTTGTGATATACTGTAAATAAAATTGTTTCGAGCATAATGAATTCTCCTTTTCATTTTCGACAACGCAATACATTTTTTGCCTCGGAGAAATGAATTATTTATCCGAGGAATTGAATCCCTAAAGTTATAAATTTGTAAGAATATTTTCAAGTTGCTTTTGTTAAATATCGAATGAGCTCAAAAAATTAAGTTGTAAAGTACGGGAACTGAGGCGACGCAAGAAAATGTAAGAGCGGGCAGACGGACGAAGGAAGCAGCCAAGCATTGAAGAGCAATGCTGGCAAATATTGCAGGTTTCAGGCTATGTAGTCGACTCATGCCCGCTTGCGCGGAATTTCGAGTTTGCGCTGGATCCGCAAGGGTTGTTGGACAGAGCAAAAGGCAAAAGAAGAAGCGTTATCATTCGAGCTTGGAATCGTGCGCGAAATGTTTCAACCCCGTGGCAATGCTCTCGAGAGAAGCTACATTTCGGCTCGGGCAAAATCGAGCGTCGAGTCGTGTCGGGAAATAATCGACTTTCGAACTGGCGCGTGAAACATTGCGGTCTTCCTTGTGCGCCTCGCGAAAACGAGACACGCCACCGTCGCGCTCTCCCTGCGTCATGTTTTTCAAGCGTGGCTTTTTTCCGGAAATGTAACGGGATGCGAGGACACATTCGATCGAGTTACGATTCATCGTCAATCAAGTTCGTTTGCGGGATGATGACGAGCGGTATTTTGAGGGACATGTTTAGTCATAGAATCGTGGCTCTGAAGTTGCTGCTGCTCCGTCGATAAAAGGTGCGCACACCACGGGCTTACTTATTTATCACCGCGCGATGCAGTCATTCGAAATCACAAAATTATTCTTTTCGCTATCACGAGTTTCATATCGAAATTACCGCACATTCGGAGATAATTACCACTCATTGTTAGATCATTTTAGTGTGTAATTATGGCGAGTAATTAATAGTACTGCTACTATTCGTGATACTACTACTTGCAGCTGGCACTTACTTCAAAAATAAGTAAGTAAGCTGCAAATTAACAAGCTGCAGCGACTTTTATGTAAGCAACTCTGTATATTAAACGAAGCAAAGCATGTATTGTTCCGATATATATACATTTGCGCACCTCATTGAGGATCGTTATATCATATTGTCACGTTACATCGCGGAATAATGACATTTCAAGAAATTCAGGTTTGATAAGGTGCGCAATTTTACTAAATTCCGACTCATCTTTTTTTTCGTTTTTTTTATCGTCACTGTCCAAAGAATTCATAAATAATTTCCTTTGGATGAATTTTAATTCGAGTTATAAAGCAGTAATTATACTGCTCCAACCACTAATTACGTAATTAATTTAACTTGGAATCATTACATTTTTTTTCTGAGGTCAATACAATTTATTATCTAATTAACTGGGTTTTTTATTTTCTGTCGATTGCAGTTACGGTATTATAGTTATAATTTTCGGGGCAAATTATTTAAATATTCTTGGCGATGTTCAGAATGTAATCCCAAATGATTAAAATTTGAATGCCATGATTCATGAATTATCGAGTAATCGATTAACGATGTTTTTTGGACGCATGTATCTTCCGTCATTGATAATTCCGAGACAATCGTAAGATAAGCTGCAAGTTACGCGCTTCAAACAGCAGACGAAGAAAGCTATACAGTTCGCTTTCTCTCTCTCCCAGCCGAATGCGTTCGAAGTTCAGCATGCACACGGATAAGTCACTCGAGACTGCGCTTGTGCGTATACCTGCACTTTAAAGCCCGATATCTCCGAACGGCGATTTCGGTCGTTAGCCCCCTTTCTTTATTCCAGGTCACAATAACGTTGTTTTTACGGTACAATTTTTAACGAATTTTTAATCCAAATGGAAAAGACTTTCATTAAAACGAAGGAAATCCCATGGCAATATTTTTGTGACTTCCATAACGCCCCTCGTAGAAATGATTAAAGTAGAAAACAAAAAAAATTGCAAAAGTCAATTGAAGAAAATGGATTGGCAAACTCGCAGAATTTTTTTCATTTCGATCCATTTTAATCTCATTTCCCGACGTTATTACTCATGTACTTGTAAAGCTCATCGCCTGCTTTCATGAAAAAATGCTGTCATCTCACTGACGTTCGCTTTATTTTCGATCAATATCCGTACAATAACATTTTTCAAGGTACCGGCCGACTTTGCATCGTCAGCGATAACGTAACAAGGGTTGAAAATTACCCTTTTTCCACTTCATTCCATTAGGAATATTATTGCAGGAAAAAACAGTTTTCTTCCAGACCCTACGATCGAAAAGTCGACCCGCACGTTTTTTTCGCGTCAAGAATTCAGATGTCACGAAAACGAAGTCACGAAAATTCTGATCCGCTTCTTTCTGCTTCCGCCCAAAACATTTTTTTTCCCGCAAGATGAAATCCATTCGTACCTTTATCAAACTGAAAACCTGCTTCAGGCAAGCAGATTTTGTTTACCTCGAACAGACAGTTTGCAGTTTCGAAACTTCCAAAAACTTTGAAAATATAAAAAAGTGTAGTGTTTTCTGTTTCATGTATCAATTCGTGAAGAATACGTTGTACATTCGAAATCCCTAATCGAAATGTCACCCGCATTGCAATAGAATGATCGAGGTTGCAGCTGCCTCCAAAATAGGTATAGACGATGAACGAGGCCAAATGACGAAGTCGAACTTTGGTGCAATGTGCCTTTCGAGCTTAGCAAAAAAGAGCGTAATGCCGCTTTTGGTCGACCCTCATTCAATCGTGTTCCCAAGACTCCGAAGAAATCCTGAACACGGTATTTGCGAGTGTGCGCGTTCCTATTACATATCCTCTATATATACATACTTATATACTTATCTAAGCGGGAGGCAAGTCGAGTACGTGATATGCCAAGCACTAAGACCCAATATACGAACAGAATAAGCGCAAGACCAGAAAAATCGGACGTATAGTTCACGAGATATGCAACTTTAAGTGTGAGGTTGAAATCTCACCCAACCATGTTTACGAGCTCCAAATCATTATAACTTTGAAACGATGAGAGCTAGCGAGTTCATTCTACTGGGAACATGTAGTTATTCGAAATTCGAACAGAATAAGCGCAAGACTAAAAAAATCGGCCGTATAGTTCACAAGATATGCAATTTTATGTGTGAGGTTAAAATCTTTCTAAATCATGTTCCCTGAGCTTCAAATCGTTATAACTTCTAAACTATGAGAGCTAGAGAGTCCATTCTACCGAAGAAATGTAGGCATTCGGAATACGAACGAAATGACCGCAAGACGAGAAAAATTGGACGTATAGTTCACGAGAAATGCAACGTTAAGTGTGAGGGGGAAATCTCACTTAACCATGTTTCCAAGCTTTAAATCGTTATAACTTCAA
>JABFQM010001929.1:0-17694 GCA_022816865.1 Zelostemma sp. ZL-2020
TCCCCCGAATACTGGGCCGCATCCTCACCCCGCTGCCCACCCCGAACGTGAAATGATGCCCGAGTTTCGCGACCTTCGGGAGCTCGCGAGAAAGACGCTGCTCGTTCGGGGAAACCCCGACAGGCCCGTCCACGTCCACGATCAAGCCCTCGTTGCTCGTTTCATCCTGCAAAATCGGAATTTTTTAATTTCCCAAATCTAGTTTCAATTTCGCAGTAAATCCCAAAACACAAACTTCGGATTTAACTGGACTCCCCGGCGTTTTGAGCTCCTCGACGGACTCGGAAAGTTGCAGCGACTTGTGATTGTTGTGCGGCCTTTGATAGCTGTACTTTTGTATCTGCGAAGCATCCAATTTACTCGAAATTTCGCTCTTCGTGTCTTCGACTTCTTCCAAATGCGGTCGCTTGACGTCATTCTTGAGAAAAAGAAAATAAATTTAGTGGATTTTTCGAGTCGCTGAACACGCAAATCAAAGAAATTGACAAGGGCAATGAAAAAGAGGAAAAAGAAAAATAACGAGAGCAACAATCGTCGCAGACAGGGGCGCGGGTTTACCTTGACCGGAAGCGCGGTTTGCTTCCTCTTCCGGTCTCTCTCCTTGTGGTGTAGGCTCGACTCAAGGCGAGCCTCCTCCGCTTGCTGCTTTCTCTCTTCGCTCCGTTGGCTGTCTGAAATATACAAACGCGTGTGTAAGCGACGCCGGCTCGTTTCGTTCCCCGATCTTGTTATTCTTATTTCTTATTATTAGGACATTAGCATAACCTAACGAGCACAATGTAATCGCGTGTGCTATGCAAATCATCGCCCCTCGAAAAGTAAATTATACCAATTCCTTCTCAATTATCCAATTGACTTTTCCATTTCGTCATCCCATATTACATATCTACATTTTTCTTTTATAAAAAAAAGTCATCGAACATCGATGCGTAATATTAATCAAGACAGACCACGAAGCGAGTATAACAATTATTTACAATCGTAATGATTCTGTACAAAAGGGTGCTAATTTTTTGGACGGATGACAAAACGTCGGACGATAATTATTATCGCGGTCGATCGCTTCCGAGAATGGGCAGTAACGACATCGTACAGTTTGGCCACCCCAGTATCAAGTTCCCCGACACGTTTGTCCGATCGCTTAGTTTTCTTACATTTCGCTTCGATTTCCTCGTCATCGAGTAACAGAGATACGACTTCTTTCGGCTTGAGGGTATCCGGTTTGAAATTTCCGCCACTGATCACCATACGTTGAATCTGCAATTATTCACGCTCGATTACATTCAAGGACAACACTTTCGTTTGCTCGTAAAGAAACGCGGATGAAATATAATTTAAAAAAGTACCTCGCTCTTTTCGCGCGCCCTTTGCATGATCCGCTCCTCGATCGTGCCCTTGCAGATGAGCCGATAAACCGTGACCTGTTTCGTTTGTCCTAATCGATGAGCGCGATCCATCGCCTGTTGATCCACGGTAGGATTCCAATCGCTATCGTAGAATATCACCTGAAACAGCGGCATTTTATTCTCTCAGTTCGAGCTTCTACGTGACGGGGTTCGAATGTCGAAACGATCGGGTTACTTTTTCAGAAACACGATCGAAAGTAGTTTCCGGTTTCATAAAACTGTTGAGGAATCAATTCGATCGCTGCATATTTTATTGGAAAAATAACGCAACGAATGCTCTTTGAAAATTGAAGGATGAAAAAAGTCGCGACTGAATAACTCACCGTGTCAGCAGCCGTCAAGTTGATTCCTAAGCCGCCAGCTCTGGTACTCAGCAGAAAGACAAATATGTCCGCCCTGAAACAAGAACGTTCCAATAATCAAGCGTTCATTATATACTTTCATCTTCCGTCTTACCGCTTCTGAAAATCGGCCACCATGTCACGCCGATCCGAGATCTTGGACGAGCCGTCGAGACGCATGAACGTGTGCTTTCGATAATACATGTACTCCTGAAAAAGAATTATCGGCGTTAAAAATCGATCCAAATGTACGAATCGAAAATCCGAAATTCACCTCGAGCAGGTCGATCATTTTCGTCATCTGGGAATAGATCAAAACCCTGTGACCATGCTCCTTCAGCCGTCGGAGAAGACTGTCGAGCACCGAGAGTTTTCCCGCGTCCGTGACCAAAGTTTGCTTGTCTGCAAGCAATAAAAACTATTAGTTAGAATGTCGCAAAATTAATTAAGAAAATTGTTCGGGAATAATAACCAACCGGGAACGACAATGTGGGACCATCCGTTAATGGGGGTTCTGGCGATAAGACCACCAGGTTTCCGGTAAGAAAACGTCGCGACCTTTTGCTCCGCGAGGGGACTTGGAAACGTGTAGGCAATGGACGGGAAGAGAACGCGGTCGCAGCCGAACCAGAGTATTTTCTGACCGAACTGATCGCAGGTTTCGTGCCGCCTCCAAGCACATGCCGCTGCGCTGCTTCCAACGTACAATTTCCTGGGACTCGTCACCACCTAAAAACAACCAAAAATGTAAGAAACAGAACTAAAACAAATACAATTCATTGTTTCTACATAAATCGTGATTGTACTTTTGGGTAACAGTCGCAGACGAAAGAAGGAACAGCAGTCGTTTGGCAGAGTCGGACAATCGTCGACCTTTGAACATGGGGATGCTCCGGCAACAGAGTGACTTTGGATTCGTCGCTTTGATCGGTTTTCGTATTGCACAACGGTCTCTGGAAATAAAAGAATCGCCATCAGTCATTTTTCTTCGACCTAAATAACAAAGTATTTGTCGAAGCGTACTTTGAGCAGTTGATTGTTCAACTTCTTGCTGCTGCGAAGAATCCTGTGAGCAACGGTCTCGGGCATCGAGTGAATCAAGTGCGTCATGTGAGTATATACAGGTTCGCCCTCGAGGATCCTCGTTGCAAAAATGAGATCTCTTGTCGCCTCCGAATGCGTCACGATTTTTCTCGGGAGCAGGAGTATCTTGTTCGTAGGAGAAGAATCGCCTTCGTCGACCCAATAATCTTCCCAGTGTCGCTTCCTTTCCAACATTCTCTCGAGAAGAGTCGCATTGCACAATCTGCAAAGATTTTTTCATCAGACATACAGGATCATTGAATACATTATCAATTTTTCAACGTTTTCAGCACCTTTCCAATACTCCAGTGATGAAAATTTTGTTCAGTTCTGCCGGGGAAAGGTCCATGAGACGAGTAAACGAGAAAGTATTTTCTGATTGGCTTTCCTCGCAGAAAAGTCTTCGATGAACGTGCTCGGCGGCGAAAATGAAGAACTTGTTGTACAACAGGTGATCCTTGGACGGCATCGCCAAATGGAGGACGCCCTCGTTGTACAAAAGCGCCGGCATCTCGTAGCAGTTGGTGCGCATGAAGAACGGTGACCGCGCATCTCTTCGTTCAAACAATTCCGGGTGGTTGCAGACCTAATCAAGCAAAAGTCAATTAATTCATTGTCGTAACAAAGTTCCGAATTCGATGAACTCCATATGTGCACCTTGCGGAACTGCATGACTAGATTCATCAGATTCGAGGTGAAGTTTTTGTCAGTCGGTGCGGCATCGCCTCCGCCGACGGTGTAATGCAGCAAATCCTCGACTCGTATCTTCTTCTTCAACGCTGGAATCGAATAAAGCAGTTATAATTTTTCATGTTCAACATTTGTCTCGCGAAAAAGTTAGTAAAGCACCTGAATAAAGCAACTTTTGTCGAGTCGTGAGCGGACAGTAAACCATCACTTCGATTTTGTCCGAAAGCTCGTTCTCCACGTCCTTCTTTATTCTCCTCAGCATGAAGGGTTTCAGGATCATGTGCAGTCTTGACAAATGCTCTGTTATACAAAAAAAATTACACATTTGACAAACTGATACAAAAGATTGACAATTAATTTCGAAGACTCAAAGAAAAACGCACTTTCGTCAATGCCTGTTTTGTTTTCGGCATGACTTTCGATATCCTTCGAGAACCACTCGTTGAACTCGTCGTGCGAATCGAATAATGTTGGCATTATGAAATGCAGCAAGGCCCAAAGTTCCGCCATGCTGTTTTGAATCGGCGTGCCACTGAGCAAAAGTCTGTTGCGGCAACTAAAGCCGAGCAGCAACTTCCATCTCATGCTAAAAAACACAAACAAATTGTTTAATCCGAATCCCAATTTTCAAATCTCAAAAAAAAGGGAAAATACCTGCTGGTACTTTTGATAGCCTGAGCCTCGTCGAGAATCATGTACTGCCACTTGATCCTGTTAAAGTACTTGTAATCCGTAATGATGAGTTGATAACTCGTGATGACGACGTGGAAAGAAGCTTCTTTAGTATGCAGATCTTTGGTGTCCCAAAACTGGCGCAGAATCTTCCGCTCCTGGGGATTGCCCCAGTAAGGAACGACCTTGAACACTGGCACGAACCTTGCCATTTCCTGCTGCCAGTTGTGCAGCGTCGACGCAGGAGAAATAATCAGGAACGGTCCCCAAACAGCTGCAAAAATACAACTTTATCAGCATCGTTAAAAACATATTTTTGTACATTTATACTTACAATACTTTTCCGCGACGTGACAAAGAAACGCAATGGACTGGACCGTTTTTCCCAGACCCATTTCGTCCGCCAAAATGCCGCTTATACCCTGGAACGATTCAAGTGTGTAATATAAAATCATATGTTTTGTACGATTTTTGTACGAAATTTACCTGATCATAAAGATTCGCCAACCAATTCATTCCTTTCAGTTGGTAGCCTTTTAAACTTCCTTTGAAAATCGAGGGCTGCATGTGCTCCAACGTCTCCGGGGTGTCGCTGAGTCTGAGCTCCTGAGACGAAGCGGTCGTGTCGAACTGTCTCGTTCGTGCTCTCTCGCTGTCGAAGGCTTCCACCGCGTTTCTCTTCGCTTTCTGTTTCATGCTTTCACTGTAAACAATTCCCAAATTTAAAAAAGATGGAAAACTTTTCCCCGCAGCCAGTCGAAAAAGCAAAACCTGTCGTAATCGTCGATTCCAATGAGCCTCGGATTCTTCTCCTCATCAAGCTGGTTCAGAATCCGCAGTTGCTCCTCGTGCGAGGCTTTCCCCATTTTCCGGGACATGAAATGAGCATACAATTCTGTCTGCGTAATCAGAAAATTCAGCTTCCTTTGTTGACGTTTGGCCTATAAAATTTATAACCGTGTTTACACCGAGTACAATCTCGCAATGTTCACAATATTTCTCAGGTAAAACGAAAGTACTTCGATCAACTCCACGTCCATTTTCCTCTGCTCCTCGGCCTCTTTTTCAAGTCTTCTCCGGGTCTCGCGTTCAACGCGATCGTAACGTTTCCAGTACGACTGCATTTCCCTTGTCAGCCTTTTTGCTCGCCAGATTGTTTCCTTCATGTTTTTCTGGGACTGCAAAAATTGCATAATGTATTTTCGAAATTAAGTGTAATTGAGAAGTTCTGTTTTACCTGCATGGCTTGTACTCTGCAGAACTTCAAGCAACTCTGCGCGAGCTTTTTGCAACCAATCAACATTTCTTTGTGATTGTTTATCTTTGCCCTCTGGACCTTGCCGAGCTCTTTCTTCGACATCATCACCCAGATTTTTCGTCTCCTCATCGCCATCACCTCGGGACTTTTGTTGTTGTGCTTTTTCTTCCCCCGACCTCGAGGCTGGTTCTTCATCATGGCATCGAGTTCAGCTTCATCGTCGCCTTCTTCCTTCAGTATCACTCTGCCCCACTTATCCTCCATCTCATTTTCCTGGGAAGAAAAATGTTGTTAGTAACGAATCGATTTTATGGCAAAAGAAAGTGCTTTAGTTACTCCGAAATCATCGGTAGAGTTTTTATGGCGTGCCATTTTTTCTTTCTTCATCTTCGGCGTCTTCTTCTCCGGTCTTTTTTCCTTTTTCTTCTTGTTCCCGACAATGAGCTTTTGGTGCTCGAGGAACCTGTCGTAGCTCGACAAAAGCCCTGATCCGTAATACTGATACTGTATGTTCTGCAAGAAAAATGAATATAATTAGAGCTTGTCATTCCTAGTTTTTCGTTAAAAACCAACCTCAGGCTTTTGGTAAAACTTGGCCTGATACTTTTTCCGCAAAATATGAAACTTCAGCATATCCTGAAAGTCGGCTTCTGTGACCGGGCCTTCGTCGTCGACGTCGGACGAGCTCTCGGAAGTGTCGCTGAGCAGAATGTCCTGCAACCACCTGCGTTCATCCCCCACATTCGACATATTGTACAGCCTAAGTTTGTTGATTCGATTCTCTAAAACATAGACATCAACAATTACTTCCGTGTTAAATTTCGCGATGTCATCCCGTTACCTTCTTTCTGTGTCAGAACATCGTTCAGATATGTTTCCGACTCGTCGGACGAGTCCGAAGAGTCATCATCCTCGTCGCTGAGAAAGAAATTGAAAGTCATGTTGAATTATGGTTCTTTCTTGGTTTTGTAATTCGTTTAATTACCTAATCTGGTACTGGAACAGGTGATTGACCTGATTGAGAAAGGGTTGAACATTCAGGCTCCTCTCGAGGCGCTGCAGATGCAGCGGAGCAGCCATCTCCGCCTCCAATCCCATCGTTTTGTTTCTCTCGCTCATAACCGAAGCATCAAGACCTGAAAAAATAAAAATTGTCAGTACCCAACGCACAAATAAAAAAAACTCCAATCAATTACAATCAAATTATCGATCAAACAATTATTACGAAATAGTGTATCATCGAAAAATCATCGCCACGGGAAAATTCCTCGATCTTTTAGTGACAAAACAATGTTTGTGTACAAACGCGGGTGTTTACATTATCGCGCTCGCGTAAAATGGCATTCAAAGAACGGAATCGCACGGCTCGGAAAAAAGCGAGAGCGCGGAAAAAAACATTATGTAAGGCGATTGGCATTGCGATCCGCGGGATATTGCGGTTATAATTACGTGAAATTATTGTTTTCGGGGCACCTTCTGCTTTGGTGAGACGCGGCCGTCGTTATCTCGTAGTTGGGACGTGAACGCGTCCTCGTTCGAGAAAATCTTCGGTCTCACATTTAATCGAAATACATCGCTCGTCGGCGAGGTCATAATATACGAGGGCTTGGGCAACGCTAGCATTTGGCGTGCCATGAAAGCTAGGCAGGGATAGGGCATATTGTCGACCGCCATTTTTGTTTGGCGTAGATGGCGCTCCGCAGCGTCTTCCTTCTCTCTTCGGGCTTCTCGTTCCATTAAATTAATCGAAGTTTCGAGATTTTTCAAATTGCGGTCTTTTTAACGCGCGTTCATCACGTAAATAACTGCAGAATAAAATGTTATGAAAAGTTTTTAATTAAATGCTTATCGCTACGTCTATCGAGACACTTATTTCGGGAAATGCAGCGGGAAAACACGTTTTCCCTTCTCGCAATTGTTAATTCAATTAAGGGAATCAAAAAGAAATTAATTTGCTTTTCGGAATGTGTTTTTATTCATTGTACAAAGTTTTCGAATTTTGACAATTCAAAGGAACTGTAAACCGGAAGCGCGTGTGACGTACGCGGGAGCTCTGTTTTCGGCGGTGTAGACCCCGTTTTGTTTCCGTGGTCACGGCGCACCATCTTGCCCTCAGACGCCGATCGTTACTCGTTCTAGTAAATTCGTGACTTATCGTTTGACAACGTGCATACGTAAAAACCGCCGATTCAGACGCAAATTAATCAGGTGAGTGTGCGAAACAACTGCGTTTCTTTCCGAACCGATAAACAATCGCTCGAAAGCCCGCCGAGTCTTGCAAATCAAGTTGAAGAATTACGTGTCGCGACGCCTCGCGCGACACGTTTCCGGCACACGATATAGCGCGTCCTCGGTATTTTTCCAAGAAAACGAAAAGTCAGAACGCTTTTTCGCAATGATTCGAAACGAAACGCGTCTTTTTTACGCGCGGGAACGAATATCTTCGATCGTTCCATGTTGGGGTCGCGACATGTTTGCTTGCGTCATTTTCTAATTTCCGCCTATCGAAATGTCACGTACGCCAGTGCCTGGAACTTTTCACGTATTTTTTATCATTACGATAGGCATTTCGGGTCGAAATCTCAAGCAGAACATATGGCATTGGCATCGGCGAAGCCGCAAACGCCATTGACAAAACGTAAAAAATGGCGCTCGAGAAATTGGAGCAAATGATCGCGTGACGCCTTGCGTAGATTATAATTTTTTTTCTTAATTTCCTGTTTCGTCTGATGAGATTTTTATACGGAAAGACGGGTTTTCTCAGGTTTTCACTTACAATTGCGTCGTAGTTTAACAAAATATGGAGAATTGGCGGACTTGTAGGTCAGAAAGAAAGTGCGCATGCGCGCGTAATTCGACGCACCGTTATTGCGATTATCGAACATTTTTGCCGGAGGAGAACGCGTCCGTCAACGGCCGTGACGAATGCGATAAGGATTTAATTCGATGGAAACAGATTTGAAGTACCTTCGTCTCTTATTCCTGACTAGCGGCAAATGAAATTCGTGATGGCGATTGTTGCAATGTTTATATTTTTGTTTTTTCAATGCATTTATAGGTCTGTAGATGTCGTTAGTTGGTTTTCGTTTTTTTTCTTTCTAGTTTTTGACGCTTTATTTCGTAGCAAAGTCTATCTTTGAGGCATAGAAAATTGATAATTTTGCCGAGTCATGAGCTTCCTTTCTCTGATAATCGGGGAGCATTACTTTTCTGAAGAGAAAACAAAATTATTAGAAATTAAACGTACATTTAATTCATTTCAATTGAGAAAATGAAATTTTTGTGGCTTTCGGGAAAAAAACGAGGTTAATTCGTTTTTATTGGGTATCATGGAATTTGGTATCTTTTGATAAGAAAAGTGTGAAGTTCGTAACATAAATAATTGGATTTTAATTCAAAATATTGAGGTCTAGAATAATGAAATAGATCGATATGTTTGAAAAAATTTTATTGTTGCAAAGAAGTTTAATATAAACTTGATAAAACTCAATTTCTTGTAGTATGAAACCAAATTTTATCGTATAATTAATGTGCAAAATAATTTGTTTACGGAGATTTTTATTCGAGTTTGTTAATAATTTTTTACCGGAGAAATGTTGAATTGTTTGAAAAAAAAAGTTCATTATAATTTGAAAAATTGTTTAATTCGTTGTTTGAATTATACGAAAAATTGTTTGAAAAATAATGGACAAGTTACCAAAAAAAAACAAAGAAACTGACATTTCATGAGAAAATGCAATAAATTATCAGAAACAAATGACATTTTTTTAATGAATGCAAAAAAATTACAAAGAATTGTTTAAAAATGATTAAAAAGTTACAAAAAAACAATAATTTTGGAAAAAATGCACAAAACAACGATATTCTTTAATAAATGTAAAAAATTACTAAAAAAAATAATGAAATCTTCGAAAAATGCAAGATAACCAAAATTTCTGAATGAATGTCAAAAATACTAGAAAAAACAATGAAAGTTTATTCAAAAATGCAAAAAATTACGAAAAAATGATGAAACTTTTAACAAAATGGAAGATAATACAAAATAACACCAAAATTTCTGAATAAATGCGAAAAATGATCCTAAAAAATGGAATAATTTTGAACAATGCAACGAATTACATAAAACCAAAAATTTCAAAAAAGAACTTCGATAAATTTGAAAATCATCCGGAAAGCCACAATTAAATTAATAATTGAAACGTAATATAAAAAAAAACGAAAAATTGCGATTTTCTAAATTGTCACGGTGGCCACTTGACCAAAAATCCGGAAATCCAAGAACCATAGAACCACTCAAAAGTCATGAAATTCCAAAAAAAATCCGCTTCCATTCAATTTTCAAAAATTCAATTACTTTGAAAAAAAATGCGTAAAAATCGATTAAAAAAGTGGTCACTGTGACTCGCGAAATTCGAAATGCGAGAAGGAAGAAAGAATAGGGCGAAAGCGAGGAGTCGAAATGGACTATAAGTGCATTGAAAATGCGTAAACTATATAATTTGTATCATCTGACTAAGCGGCAGGTTCCCAAGGACCCTGTTATGTATGGTGTTTTTTATATTTTCCTTTAAGAATGAGCACCCGAGTATTCGTTGGTGGATTAACATACCGGGTGCGAGAGCGCGACCTTGAGAAGTTCTTCCGGAAATATGGTAGAATCAAGGAGGTCGCTATGAAGAACGGATTTGCCTTTGTGGTAAGTCTAATATGAATTCATTGTTTCTTTTACAGTATGGTAGGGACAAGGGTCTATGTCGGTGGGCTTCCATACGGCACCAGGGAAAGAGACCTTGAGAGATTTTTCAGAGGCTACGGTCGATTTCGCGATGTCCTCATCAAGAATGGTTACGGGTTTGTCGTAAGTATCGGTATCACTGAGAACAAACAAACTGACCAACACGTCGCTTCGCTCGTTTTAACTCCCACTCTCTTTCCCTTCGTACCAAGATTAGTCTCTTTTTTTCTTTTTTTTGTGTTCTTAATGATCGAACCGACGAAACTTCGTGTACGGTTAAAAATGCAAGCACATGAGACGACCTCAATTCCCTTGACCCCTGCACTACGGCTCATCGATTTGTCGAGGAAAGTTTGTAAGTTTTGCCGGGGTCAAACAGAGCGAAAATGTTGGCAGTTCCTCTGTTTCGCCCCTGTCGCCGTGAAACTCGGTCTCTCTGTCCCGAAGGTGGGTATGTTTAGTGACAAGTAGCACTTTTTTTGATTCCTGTAATTGCGAAATCGCAAGCCTCATGTGCACAGAGTTGTGTAGGTTTTTAGGAAATTTAGATAGTGATTTTTGAGAGTTTGGGCAGAGTTCTAATCGGGGCTTTTCTGTTTGCAGGAATTTGACGATTATAGAGACGCCGACGACGCCGTCTACGAGCTGAACGGGAAGGAACTGCTGGGAGAAAGGTGAATTTCCGAGAAATTTGAATGGAGAGGTTGCGTGATGGAAAAAGGGGACACTTTTTTTTACTATTCGGGGTTGCCGATGAGTTTGAAGGCGTGAAATTTGGGGTGAATTCTCTTGTAATTGTAAAGGGAAGTTGAAAGTTTGGAATGTGGCAACCCCGAGTATTTTTTGCCGGATTGACTAAAACAGATGCTTCAATCGAGATATTTCGTTGTAAAGAATTGGGGAATTGAGCCATCTATTTTTTTTTAGAGGAATAACGACTGAATAATATCTCTGAACACCTGAAGTACTCGAAAAAGTTTTTGCCATCATTAGGTCGGTCGTGCGCTGTGACTTACCGCCATTTTGAACTGCTTCCATCAATTCCCTATAAAGTTGGAAGTTTAATTAAATGTCTTCGGGTAATTCTCGATCGTTGATTCAAGAATAATGGAGAAACGCGTAAATGTAATCGAGAACTGCCTTTAAAAAAGCGAACTGACAGTATCGAAACTGGTCGTAAGTTGCACACAAAGAGACGTGGATATCGAAAGGGGGATACTGATGGAAAAGAAAAAAAGGAAGGAAGAAATTTTCAAGCAGTAATTAGAGGACTTAGGCGGGATTTTGTTGGGTGTGTTTCAGAGTGGCGGTGGAGATAGCACGGGGTGTTTCAGGGAGGCGAAGCGACCGTGGCTACGGACGCTCACGCTCCTGGAGAGACAACAAGTAAGCATATCCAATGTGTCTTGTTACAGAATTACTGTAGAGAGGGCCCGGGGGACACCTAGGGGTAGTGACCAGTGGCGCTATGGTGACTCCCGTGGTGGTTATGGGGACTCGAGGCGATCCGCGTAAGACACGCTATCCTTTTTTTTATTTTACCAGAGCGATTCATCATCTCCTCCATCCCTCCCCCGAGACCATTTCTATCGGGAACAATGTCATATCATTTTTCAAGCGCTGTTACAGTTTTTTTTTTTTGCTGCTTAATCATTTTCAAGTGTCTCAAGTCGTAACTTTTTGTTTGTTCTTTTTGTTTTTATTTCTTCCATGTAAATTCCCAATGAAAAAAATCGTAGTAGTTAGTAATTGCTAGGACGATGCGTTAGCAGTTGATTAATGTGAGTGGTTTGTGTCTGTTACAGCCGAGATGATATGCGGCACGACAGGTACGCTATCGCTGCATTTACAGTAGATTTGATACGATTGAAACAGGTGATTGATTGTGTGCCTGAGCAATGAATGCGGATTATTGTAGTTAATGGAATTTAATCATCTTTTTCCCCCCCCAATGGACCCGAACCTTTATTTCTGTTCACATGATATCCCTTTTTGCAGAGATAGTGTGAACAGAAACACGAGGACAGCATCTAGCTACAAGCAATCATTGCCTAGGTATATGATTCAACGTTACGCTATTATTATATATTTATTTTCACTTTTTCTTTGTATCTCAGTATTGAATCTTTTATGAATTGAAAAAATTGAATTGCTATCAAATTCACGCTTTTTAACTTTATTAAATTCTTCTATTCTTCTGTTGATTTTTTTGTCACTTAAATTCATTACTTTTTTGCTTGCTTTTTTCGAGTCGTCGATGACGCTAATGAATTGATTGGTTTTTTAGATATGGACCACCAACCAGGACCGAGTATCGCCTCACCGTGGAAAATCTTTCCAGTCGCGTCAGTTGGCAGGTAAGATCCTTGATTTCGTAATCATCGCGAGAGTCGAGTGCCCCGGGTTAAAAGATAAAAGATTGGCAATCGGGTCATTTTGCTTTTCGTTTAATCTTCATTTTCATACGATGATAAATCATAATGATAAAAGAAAGATACAGCAGTAGATGTAGATTTTGATCAAGTAAGTCTGTGGCACCTGAGCGCAAATCGACAAAGAGAAAAAGACGGTCCTCGCAATGAGCAAAGAATGCAGAAAGAGAGAGAGAGAGATACACAAATATAAAGAGATCAAAGAGAGAGAGAGAAAACGAAAAGATTAAGAAGATCACTCAAGAGAAATGCCGAGATAATGGATGAATGAGGCCAGAATCGTGGAAAGGAGGAAGACGAGGCCCAGAGAGACACTCGAGCATCAATGTGGGAAATACTAGGACGCGCAATACACAGGAAAAGAGAAGAAGCCGCCGCCGCCACATCCACAGAAACCAAGTCTTACTTGATCAATATACATTTTTCGGACGATTATAATTTTCGGCGTTTGTAAAATTGTCAAAAAAAAAGCAAAAAATCTTGTACGAAATATATATATCTATATATTTTCTTATTTGTTTCTTTCACCTTTCGGCAAAGTGTCGAAGAGGAGAGAAAACAATAAAAATCATTGATGTTCTTTCCGAAGAGCCATGTCCTCTTCGCCGAGGAGGGGCGAGTACCGTAGGGCCAGTAGACTGATGTGCGATGATAGATGACGATGCACGCGGGCCCCGCCTTGAGGTCAAGTGACACCAGGTTGGTTTCTGAGGTGTCCGGTGTGAGAGAGAGAGCCTCCGCTAAGTCCTGCCTACCGTCCGGAGAACCCGCGGTGAATCCGGTTCAATAGTCCCGAGTTTTAGGGTCTTGTTTAACACGCTTCTCGCTGCTCAATGGGAATTTCTCGACAACTGCCAACCAGACGTCCTATTCTTCCATCATTCTCTCCGCCTTAACTTTCGAATCCTTTCGCAACCTTGATCCAAAAGACGTTTGAAAAATTTGTAAAAATTTTGAGAGGGACTTCGATCACGGTTGCGTTTTGGAGGTTCTGATCATTCCTTTATTGTACCAATAAAAACCATCACGTGAAACCATCACAACTACCATTACCATAATGACTGCTACTGCCACGGGTATCACCATCAAATAAGTCAGGCGACAGCCAACCCATGAGGGCTTTCACGGGCTCTCGGGGCTTTCGATGGGCCGAGACACTCGATTCATCCGCGTCCACGCCGCCCGACCAATCGCCGTGTGTGTGTCTGGCCTTTCTCTCTGTCCGTAAGCAAGGTGGTGCCTGGGCCCAAGGTAAATGCGTCACCTTAACAGAGTGTAATTTAGATATATTCATATATCTATTTTTATCATTCTTCTACACTTAAACAATAACTTACGTGTTTTTTACTTGATTCTTACATGTCGTTTACTGTGCACAATTGCATTTTATGTACTTAATCTCTTCATCCTTTGTCATTATTACGGCGATTCTCTGGATTAAATTCATATAATTTATAGTCGAGAACGAGCTTTGCACTGGAGAAGCGCGCGGCTGTGTAAGTGGTACAGTAAACGGAAAATCGTGCGGAAAAAACGGTGTTGCAATCGCGAGGAGTCGGAAGTTGGAGGGGAAAATTTGTGCTCGAAATTACGTATCCGCTGGTCACGATGTAACTTAGATTTTAACTTTCGTTGGCCGCGTTTTTGAGAAGAAATCTTCGCAGTCGTTCCTGAGCGTCGAATTGAATTCCAGCGAGGACACGCACAAGTCTACTTGGGCCAAGAGGAAGCCAATTTGGAAACCGAGGAACATTCGCCGGGAAGGAAACAAGGAAAAAATTCGAAAATTGAAGAGGAAAATGCGCTATGAAAGAAAGAAAGAATAAGAGAGAGCGAGAGGAAATTTGGGAGGAAAAGCCGCACCTGGTTTCTCACAGAAGGATAAGTGGATTGGAAAATGGATACACGCAAGGACCGGAATTTTGGATCGCGAGGAGGAGGAACTTTTGGTTTCGTTTCGTAACGTAGAAGAGCACGAAAATTCGATTCATTTAGTTTGCTTGCCGAGTCTACGAGTCACGACTTCCATGGAATTGCCGAGAGAGCGAGAGTTTTTAGGGATTGCATTGCATTATGAAAAAGCATGACAGTGATACTAAGTTCGAGCACAACGCGTCAGCGATCGCAGGAGATTTTAGACGAGAAAAGCAAAGTCTTGAATAACACGACACATTAATTTACCTGTGCACAGCGTACATTTTAACCTTCCCAGTATCTGTCTAGGGACACAACGTATAGATTATTAATGATAATGACGATTAATCATAGCAGAACTAAGCGTCGTTTGCTTTGGGCTAATTTTTTCTAATTCTTCGATTTATTGATGCTCAGGACTTGAAGGATTACATGCGACAGGCTGGCGAAGTTACTTACGCTGACGCGCATAAGCAACGCAGGAACGAAGGGTGAGTAATGTTTAGACATCAATGGGTGTTGGAATTTGAGAATTAATTTTTATTTCGATTTTCAGTGTCGTGGAGTTTGCCACTTACTCCGACCTGAAGAATGCCATTGAGAAGCTTGATGACACGGAACTGAATGGACGCAGGATTCGTCTGGTCGAGGACAAACGTCGCGGACGTCGCTCAAGGTCTTCCAGCTCTGGGTCTCGTCGTTCACACTCCAGGTCCCGATCTCGTCGCCGATCGCGCTCCCGTTCAAGGTATAATTTTTTCTGTTTTTTTTTTTTCGATGTTTGGAGAAAGGATTTTGATGGGATTGTTTGTTACTTAGGAGCCGTCGGAGCTCGCGCAGCCGCAGCCGTCGTAGCAGCCGTTCCAAATCTCGCGTGCACTCGAAATCAAAGTCTAAATCCAAGTCAAAATCTCCGGAGCGTAGCCGCTCTCGATCCAAGTCAAAGTGAGTATGCCATTTTGTGGTACAATGGTTTTTCGATGTCGTTATTATGTTTTGTGCTTTTCTCTCTTCGTTGTTTACGTCACTTCGGAAGTGGGGATGCTGGCTGCCAAAGTCGATTCTCCAGAAGAAAAGAATCGATTTTGGTATCGCACATCCCTTCGCGGTTTGACTCTCGACCGCTCTTGGCATTGCTTCGGGCTGGTTCGACTCTCACTTTGTACTCTAAAAACGTCGCTCACGCCCCATAGTAGCAAGAGACGATCCTTTTTTTTTCCAAATTGAGCATTGACAATCCTGTCGTTGGCCAGTGGAATTCAACGTATCACTTCGTTCTCACAGCACTTGTTCTTCACGCAGTCAGGAAATAAAGCTTTTTTATTCCCTGACTTTCAGAAGTTGTCTCGTAAAGCATCGTAAACCAACACCGAGTAGCACGATTTCTGTTTTCTGACTTTTCCTTCATTCGAAATATATAATTTTGCAGATCAAGAGACCGTTCAAAGTCGAAATCTAAGTCAAAGTCCAAATCCAGATCTCGTTCTAGGTCCAAGGCTGAGAGGTCAAAGTCCAGGTCGCAGTCCAAGTCCAAAGCCAAGTCGCCGTCAAAGTGAGTTTCTCTGAAAAAGCTCTAAGCAACGCGCGAGAAGAAAGAGAGAGAGAAAATGGCAAATCTGATACGATGCACGGTTGAATCCGAGGGATATTGCCAACTTTTAACATGCTTTTCTTTACTTTTCGCAGGGAGAGATCCAGCCGCGAGCGTTCCAGGGGCGACAGATCGAGGTCCCGCTCCATCAGCAAACAGAGCAAGAGCCGCAGCCGCTCCCGCTCGCCCATGAACGGCGAGAAATCCCCGAATGATAAACTTAAGGACGATTAGAAGACGCGGGATTCAGCGATTTTTCTTCTTTACCTTTATCTTGATTTTTCTTTTATATTTGTAACTTTCAAGAAGCCAATCTACGTCACTCGTTTGTTTATTCATTTGGCAATTTCAGGGTACATTTCAGCTGGCACCCAATTTGTTATCGCGTAGTTTCTGGGTTTTTCAAAGTCGAGTCAAAAGTTCCGTGGGAACCTATTACTCGGACATGAGGCACCGCATTTATAACGATTTTTTTTAGCAAGTTGCGATTAATATACACAGTACTATTTTTCGATGTAATGTCGTATGTCATAGGAAGTATTTCCGTGTAATGGCTTTTTGTATATATTCCTAATGATCATGGTAAGAACCTAATATTATGTGATGATGAAGTGTATTAAATTTAGGGGCTAAGTCTTACTGTATCATTAATAAAGACATCTCGAAGTCGACTCTTACTTTTCATTCCTGCCTTTATCAGAAACTTCTTTGTTTTCCAATCTTTCCTGCTATCAAAACATTGAGTTTGTTGATCGCTTTCCAAAAAAGCTGATTCATTTGTTTACGATTTTCAATTGCTTCGATGTTATCTTTGATGATTAACAACGCATTTCTTTATCCGAATCGATGACTAAAATAACAGTTATCAGGCAATGATTGAATACCCGAAATTAGCGATAGGGAAAATCCCAGCCTTCTTTGTCAGGCGGTCATCGTGCACCGAATGTGTAATGTTCAACGTGGCACATCGCAAAAGGGTGAGTTCGGTCGTTCGGTGAGTCAGCCTCCCTCGGAGCGCAGACTTCCCCTCTCGCCGTGTCGCCTGGAGGGGAAGAGAGGGCCGGCACATACCAGTTTCTCATTGGTCGGAACGCGAAACAGGGCTACCGGGCTCGAGTAGTGGGAGTCGAAGAATCGAGGAGAAGCCGGTATCGCCGCGACTCGCTACGTTTGCTCCAGCAGTTTATTCTTCGCCGCCCTTGAACGTGTTCAGCTTGTCAGTGACTGATTTTTTGCGATTCCGATTGACAGGTTAGTTTTTGCAGATTCCAAAAAAAATTTTCGAACGAAAATACGCGAAACAGGAGCGGGCGTTCTTGTGTGCATTTTTCGGGCGTCTCGTCCCGAATCTCGCGATCGCGTGATTCGACGATATACCGTTACGATTTTCGGGCCTTGCACGCTCGAGAACGGCGTCCGAGCCCACGCAGAAAGCGGAAACTTGTACGTCGTAACGGTACATCGGCTCGATTGTGTTTATGTATTTACGCCGGCCATAAAAGGGCCACGACGCAAAACGTGCCGAGACGTGCTAAGATCGTGATTTTCGCTGTTGGGTTATTCGCTCGCGTG
>JABFQM010001930.1:0-17691 GCA_022816865.1 Zelostemma sp. ZL-2020
AGTCCGAAGCAAGGCATATAACGGACTTAGCAATGTACTGAGGTTTGGTAAGAATTTTCCGTAGAAATTCAACATTCCTAAATATGATTTTAACTGCGTAACGTCGATCGGTCTTTGGCAAGTGAGGCACTTGTGTAAAAATTTCTCTGCCAAAGTCTGGCAAACTCTGGCATTTCTCTGCCAAACCCTGCTAAACTCTGTCAAACTCTGCCAAACTCTGCCAAACTCTGCCAAACTCTGCCAAACTCTGCTAAACTCTGCCAAACTCTGCCAACCTTTTACATGTCAGACTTTTATGTTTACTATTGTCTGACAGAACTCTGCCATTTTTCTGACTTTTCTCTGACACTGTGTCCTCTTTTTGAAGTTTTCAATTGTTCGACTTGGTCAGAGAAGTGTCAGAGTTTTTGTCGGACTTTTCTGTGGCTTTTCTTACACTTTTTTCTGGCTTTGTTCTGGCTCCTCCGCAACTTTTTTCTGACTTTTCTCTGACACTGACTTTTGTCACAGTTTTTAACTCTGCAACCGAAATTCTGGAGTAAATATCGATATTTCTACATCAAATCATTCATGTTGCCAGGATGTCAGAGCGATCTTACAGTGATATCGCACCCTGACGTGAGTGGGAAATTGAGAAAAACTGTAAGCCAGCTGCAGAAAACTACAAAAAAATACAAAGTGAACTGCAAACAGCTGCAAGAACTACAATATATCGCAAAAACTACAAACTGCAGAAAACCACGGAAAACTACAAATAACTGCAGTAACTGCGAAAAATTGCGGAAAACTGCAAATAACTTTTTTGCAGCTTTTTGCAGATTTTTACAGTTATACGCAAATTTTTGCAGTTTTCTGCAGTTTGCAGTTTTTCGCAAGTATCCGCAGTTTGCAGTTTTTGCAGTTCGCAGTTTTTTGCAGTGTTTCGCAGCTTTCCGCAGTTTTTAGCTGTTTTCTGCAGTTATTCGAAGTTCTTCGCAGTTATTTGCATTTTTTGCAGATTGCAATTATTTGCAGCTTCCTGCAATTTTCTGCAGCTTTTCGCAGCTTCGTGAATTTTTTTCAGCTATTTGCGTTTATTTGCAGTTTATTGCAGTTTTTCAGGTTTTTGCAGTTTATTATGTATTTTTTAGTAGTTTTCTGCAGCTTGTTTGCAGTTTTTCTTAGCTTCCCACTTACGTCGGGGCAGCTACATTACCGTAGGATTGTTAATTCAATATTTACGGCAATTTGTTGTTGTTTGATTGATAGTTTCATTGTAAATTAATTTTATTTATGGTAAATTCAATCTATTCGGTACATTGCTTACAATAAAAAAGAAATAGAGAAGAGAGATAAAAGAGAAATAGAAATAGAGAGAGAGAGATAAAAAGTTGAGAGAAAATAAAAGAAATTTCTGCAAAAATCCATCCTGACTGAAAGAAAAAACTAAAGCGTCGAAAAAAATTGCCTTAATGTCGCTTGTGGCCCATTTCTATAGCTAAAAGAAATTGCTGACAAAAGAAGCATCAAAATTCCATCGACGTCGCTCGTGGCCGTTGAAACAAATTCCATTCCATTCATTTCTGATACGTCACGCGTCCCATCGCTAGTGAAGGGAGAGGTGTTCGGGGGGATTTCGAGCTGAGCTCGTCCGAACACATCGACACGCTGTGATTCATAAGTGTGTCGAACTCACGGTCGCTTTGGTGGGAGATCGTCCTGTCCTGATGGCTTCATAGACTGCAACCACTACAGCGGTCTCATCCCATCTCAACAATAAAGAAGAAAAAGGCAGGGGGAAAAAGAAATGCCGGAAAATCGGCATTCCTTCCATGCTGAAAAACAGAAGTGACGTTGCTAGTTTTCAAGCGCCAGCGGAATTCCCCGAGTTGCCAGATTTCCGGGATCCGGAGGCTCTCGATATCGGCCTTGGGAATTACGATCTGGCTGAAAACTACGAAAACTATTTCGATAAAAACTGTCGTTCTTCTCGAATGCATTAGGCCTCGATCAATTTTCACATTACAATCGCGTTTTCTCGCTCGTTTTTCGAGGAGTTAAATCGGGCGCGGACATGCATCTTTTAAATTGGAAAATATACTACGTGTATACCTGTAATTGACGCTCTATTGTGGCGTTAATGAGCGTATCAGCTCGCTCATTTTTTGATCTCTAAATAAAAGTCGCCTTTTAGCGGTTTAAAAAAAAGAATGAAATTTCGGAAATAACGCTTGTATAAATACACTTTATTATCAAGTGTTATCGTATAACGCATCCTTCCTTCTTCCACTCCGCATCGAAAACGGACCATCGATCTATTGGCGATTTTTTTTACTGGTTTACATGCAATGAATAATATTTCTTAACGAGTGGATTAGTTCGCCAATTTTTGTCGGACTCGACAAAGGATTGTCTCCGCCGGAATGCAGCTGGTCCTTGATAACGCGATTCTAACTTCCAATAGCACTTTTTGTTGCAGTTGTCCGCATTCTTTTGCCTTTCTTTGCATTGATTACAATTTTCCTGCAGTTTTTCATATATGATTGCATTTATTGCGTTCGTCCGCATTTTCTTGCAATTTTTAAAAATTTTTCCGCATTTCTTTGAAATTTTCTGCATTTTATCGCAGTTTTTCGAATTACTTTGCATTTTTTCTGATTCTTTTGCATTGTCTTGTAGTTTATCGGATTTTTTTGCATTTCTTTGCATTTTTTAGCATTTTTTCGCAGTTTGTCGATTTTTTTGCATTTATGTACATGTTTATGCAGTTTATGAATTTTTTCGCATGTTTTCGAATGTTTTTAAATTTTGATGTAGTTTTCGCATTTTTTTACGTTTTTTCGCCTTCTTGTGCATTTTTTTTGGAATTATGATTGCATTTATTTAAATCTTTTGCATTTTCTTGCAGTATTTCGTTTAACCAAATACGTGAAGAAATTTCAATTCCTCGAAGAATCATTGAACTCGCGAGCGATTTTACTATTACTATTCATTGGCTTTATAGCTGTTCTGCGTGTTAACTAAAATAGACCAATAGCGTTCTATCCCGCATGGAAAAATATGTATTCGGCAAAATGACTATATTTTAAATATATCCAGTGTCTATCCAATCCAAGTAAGAATCAAACGTAGATATATCCGGCAAAAAAAGTATATCTCGGATACATATATTTCCATGCAGGCTTCCACCATCGATTGTGTCTCTTTCTTTCTTCAACAGCGAGAAAGAGACATAACGACCTTTCACGTTCTACGTTTTTCTTATGTGTTCCGCCCTTTACATCGAAAATATCGAACTATCGAAGATTGAACATGGAAGAAACATCGAGGTGACATCGATGTAAATAGTAAACACATTCTGCTACGTAGATGTTTCTATAATCAATTACTAAGAATCTACTAATTAAAGGACGAATCTCAAACATGAGTGAAAGTGATGTAAGTTCACTACTTTTTACAATCGTATCCAATCGCATTGCAATCTGAGTATTTCGTATGTTATTGACAAGACAATACTTTGTCACAGTACCGACATTCCGAACTGCGTGTACAATCGGAATTCCAGAATATGTCTATTGAAATTTTAACGTAAACTCAAATGAAAATTGGTGGTGACAATATGCATTTATCAATATGAACCGTTTCTTGTTAATATCGTAAAATATGAAATGGAATGCGAATTCATTACACTTGTTATCGATCGGGGAATATGATTGATCATTTTTAAAAGGGTTTATTGATTGAATAATTTAAAATTGTTGACACTGTAATTCCAAAATTAGTATAATTAACATCTTTTCAGGGAGATGCATTTTCATGGAGTATTTTAGACGATTCAACTTTGTCAGTTAGTACAATAAGTGACATATTATGGGAATCAACTGAATCCACCGATTATTGTGAAAGCGTTTCAAGAGACTCGAGTGAAGTAGTGAATGAAAGCTCGCAACTAACTTTAACAAGTGAATCTGTCCATTCTGAATTTACTTACAACGAGGACATCGAGATTCCCAACTTGTTAAGTGGGGTCTTTGCTTCCGACAGTACTGCAACCAGAAGTATCGACGGCGTTATAGCTGATATCTATAACTCACACATTGAGGTAAACAAAATTGTCACTTTTTGTTGTAAAATTATAAGTCTGATCACGCTTACATTGCATTTCTATACTGTATTTCTATTTATATACTTAACGCTGAATCCAATGATGTGGTCAAAATTTATTTACGTTCAACATTTTAAGAGAATATAGCTTGCTGAACGTGTTAAAACTGAGAAATTATATGCGAAGCAATCGCATTTCTTGCTCGCCTGACAATAGTATATTGTGCACCGAGAGCGAAAACGGGCGTTTGCGCGCCCATTTTTTCTCGAGGTTCACATGCTTTTTTCTTCAACAGAGGAACGAGAAGCGGGTTTTTGCTCTGTTTGGGAGTAGCTGAAACGGGGCATTCCGGGTTTTCGTGGAATGGTGGATTGAAAATCCACCATTCCACAGACCCGGAATCGCTCGTTTTCGCTCCTCCCAAGCGGAGCGAAACCGCGCGTTTTCGCTCCGCTGTTGAAGAAATTTCATTTTTCATCGTAAGCCTGGTTTTTTCAGTTCGGGTCACATACTTTCAAGTAGGGGAATCGAAGGGTTTTAATTCGACTCAAAAAAAGCATTTATTAAGGTGTATAGTAATGGCGACTAATCATAGTTGGAAAGTTCGTTTTCACATCATTTTTAAAAGCATGCATTTTCCTTGTAACAAATGTTCGAAAGTTTTTTAAAAAATAAAAGAGGGGTTCTATCTGACGGGAAAGTTTTAAAGCCGGAACCGATTCACATATGGCATAAAGATTAAGAGGAATGAGTTTACTGTGGGTAATTTGAGAGGTTTGGTTGAAGTTGTATTTCCGAGAGAGGTTCGTACGCCTTGCGTAGCTTAGTTGATAGAGCAATCGCCCGGCAAGCGAGAGACCTACTGGGTCAGGTCTCTCTGGGAAATTTAGATGGTATAATTCTGTGGTCAATACTTAAAAATTTCATGTTGATTCGTTTATTAATAATGGTCGTATATGTATAGAGAACCTTGTAAAAAAGCAAGTAAATGGTCCGAACTGTTCCGATGATACGGCTCTGTTGGTCATCAAAAACCATAACATGTTCTTACATTCTATATCAATGGCTGCAGTTCATTGTAGTAATTTTTTTAATCCGATAAAATGAGCGTTTGGCACGGTTGTAAAAGGAAAAAGCAAACAACTATGCTCTCTAAATTTGGATCAGTGAAATTGTCACTGATTCGTGATCAGGCGCTCGATTCTTGAATTGATGTAATATTTTTCGTATGCGATATCGCGTTCAATCGCATAGCATATCGCATGCGATATTTAGTATCACGGATTCAAAAATCAAATCTCAGTGACCCCTTTCTAGCTAGTCAATCAGTGAAATTTTACTGGAAACCAGTCAATTTTCACTGGTTTTCTGACAAGAGAGGGGTCACTGATCATAAATCAGTGAAAATTTCCCTGATTCGAACTTAAAGAGTGAACAATGCAAGAAAATGGAAACTCTGTTTTTATAAACCCATTTTTTCAATATCGGAAAACGGCTATGACAATCGGTAAAGACTCCTTTAAGGAGTTTTTTGTAATATTGTATAAAGGCCGTCAAAAAAGATCTGTTTGAACAATCCACGGAATCAGTCTATAGAATATTGTTCCAAAAGAAACGCAATTACAATTTTTGTCGCAATAAAACGCCTAATCGGATAAAATGACATTTATTTGTTAATTTTTGAAATGTCGACACGCGACAAAGTGTAAAATAATTTTGAGAATATTTATTTTATTTTTAGGCAATACAATTAAGGTTATAAAATCAGCCTCTCGGGTACCCTTTATTACTTTTCACATGTCATATTCATTTGCGCAGGGTTTCTCGCTCAGCAGATGGGAGAGTCAAGAAAGACGTCAATATCTCGAGCCATTGAGGAATATAACAATTAATGATGAAATCCATGATGATGTAAGTATACGTTTCATTAGAAGTTGGAAATGACATAAGTGGATACCTACCTCTGCCAGCAAAAACATAGCTATTTTTCGTGATTTCGTTTTCGAACGGTAATGTGATACATAAATAATTCAATTATCACTATTAGTGAATAAATGAAAAGACAATCATTGATTTAAACAATATTCTGTTGCAATTGTTTTTGTTTTTGTGCCTCCTTTGATTTTTGCAGTCAAAACATGCTTACAGTGTCTACATGATTTCACTTTCTGAGATCAGCGAGTTCGAAAAAAGTAAACATTTACTTGTTTAGTAATACTATTGTACATCATTTACATGAATTCAAGAAAATTATTTGTTTCAAAGAAGGATTTGCAGGTTTTGATTGTTCATAACAATCTGATTAAACCGGAATTCCAAACAATGGCTAAATGGACTAAAAAGAAAAGTTCCGTGAACAATTTCAAATAAATGAACCCTCCAATATACTTGATAATTTTTGGATATATCATGCAGACCGTCAAGAAATATATGTATTTAAATATATTGCATCCAATGTCAGGAACGATTTTTCATTGTTTATAATAGCGGTTTTATTGCTTTGCATTGTTACAAAACTCTGACAATTTGTAATTTGTATGTTACAGGATAATAGTTGATTTCAATGTTTTCAGTTGTAATTGCAATTTTGTTGTAACTTTTGTATGCCTCTTTCTTAAGCAGATATAAACTGCACGCGTTGTTAACGCGTGTTAATACAAAAATTGATGTTTAGGACATTTTCCCTCTTCGAGGGTATTTTCCAAGTCATTCTTTTCATTACTATCATGTATCCACACGGCCAATATTAATTTATATGATTGTCATTCAATTTACAGACAGAAGCAGACACGCGTAACCTTTCTAACAGGGATTATGATTCCTCATTTTCCAATTCAGAAGAAGATATTTCGCTGGAATCGGAAGTCGAAAGTGAAGATGATGCAGAAGAAGATGAAAGAAGAGATCAGCAGGTCGGTAATAGTTAATAAAATGCTGTTACTTTGGATATTCTTAAAGGCCAACTTTAATGTCGAGCGATCATCGGGTATTTGAAAAATTTGTCTATTAAGTTGAAAAAGTGATAGTATATTCATCTTATTGACATTTGTTTTCAATACATCGCGATTTCTTCTTTCACGAAATTAATTTCATTTTTTCTGAAATCTTATTCGTCATTGCATGCAGTGCTAGCTTAAGTCATAAAAATTGATAGAGAACATTCCTATGTATGTCGTACGTAAAAGAGTATAAGTACACTGTAAACCCAAGTGTGTTATCTTGTGGTTAATTTTAACACACTTCATCGTGTGTCAAAATTTCCTACGTTAAAGCATAGAAAAAAGTTTCACACGCATTAACCGTGTCCCTATGCTGTAACATGGAACACACGTTAAAGTGTGTTAAAATTGACTACGAGATAACACATTTGGATTTGCAGTGTAGTAGTCAGCTTCAATAATATTATTCTCTAAATTATGTAATAGATCGAGCCATGAATAAGTTTTATATACAATTAAAATGTGTTGATTTCCTTACTTGACAATTCTTAACATTCTCTGAAAATATCGAAATTAACAATAGTTCCCATTTTTTTTAACATTTTCAGAATGTCGAAGCGAATAAGAGAAGGAAACGTTTGGAGAAACCGCTTTGTGAATGTACAAACGTAACCACTGGAGAAGTTATTATGATGGTATTGGCAATAGGGAAAAAACATGCTCTTACTTGGGAAGCTATCACAGACATATTAGAAATGTACAATGTTGTATATGGCAAAGACGCAGTACCTGCATCCAAGTATAAATTATCAAAAGTTGTCCCTGTTTCTTTGGAAGATACTTCATATACCGTGCATTGTTCAAATTGTCACGTGCGTTTGGCCACGACACAAAAATTGCGGAGTAGAGAAATTGTGTGCCACGTATGTGGTCAAATTACAAAAGAAACCGAAGCATCTTTCTTCGTCAATCTCAGTTTCAAGAAGCAATTAAAGAGGCTTCTGGAAAATCCAATTGTAAATAAAGAACTCGACTACCGCTATACAAGACAAAAAAAAGATGTCAATGCGTATGAGGATATATTTGATGGGGAAGAATATAAAAATTATGTATCACGAAGTGAATTGGGTAGGAGATGGAACGTTTCATACACGGTAAATAGTGACGGAATGCAAGCGGCCGATAGTGGCAATAATAAAATTTGGGGAATGTACATAATGTTGAATGAGCTACCTCCGAAACTACGGGAAAAAAACAAATTATTGGTGGGGTTATGGGTTGATAAAACGGAACCAGATATGAATTTGTTTTTTGAAACATTTGTCGACGAAGCAAATGATTTATCGAGTAAAGGAGTTGAATGGCGATTAAACGATGAAGAAGTAATTACGACCAAAGCCTTTCCATTGACCTGTTGTGTAGATTCTCCAGCGAGAGCTATGATCCTCAATATGAAAAGGTTCAATGGTACGGACGGTTGCACTTTTTGTTTTCACCCAACAGAAAGAGTAGAGAAATTGCGAAAGTACCCTATTTCCGAGGAAGTTCCTCCAAAACGCACACACGCATCCATCGTAAGAGACATGATAGCGGCAAACGAACACCAAGATCGAGTGGCTATAAATGGGGTATGGGGACCGTCGATATTTATGCTGTTAAAAGGATTTGATTTAGCTAAAGGTATGATACCCGATCACCTTCACGCGGTATACCTCGGAGTAGTAAAAAAGCATACAGAATTGGTTTTAAGTAAGGTAGGCGAAAAATTTTATGTCGGTAATCCTCAAAGTATAAAAGCAATTGATGACAAATTAAAATCTATTCGGGTACCAAAGTGCATACCCAGAATTCCACGAAGTATTACGGAAAGAAATTTATGGATAGCTTCTGAATGGCAAGCGTGGCTAATATGGTACTGTTTGCCGTGTTTACGTAATGTAATTCCAAACAAGTATTTGCAACATTTAGCATTACTAGTGGTTGCAATTTATAATTGTAATAAAGATTCCATAAGCCAAGAAAACCTTCTCTGTGCTCGCAGACAATTAATTCTCTACGTGATTTTATATCAAGAGTATTTCGGCAAACAGGCAATGACATATAATGTTCATTTGTTGTTACATTTAGCTGACAGCGTTAGGTATTGGGGACCGTTATGGGCACATAACACTTTCACATTTGAAACTGAAAATCATTATTTACTGAAGTTAAAAAAAAATCCATATCGTGCAGCTATTGAAATAGTACGGAGATACTTGTTTTATCAGTTATTGCAAACATCGCCCACTGGATTTTCGATCTCCGACAATATTAGGCAACATTGTATCGATATTTTTGATAAGAAAGTCAAATTGTTTGCCAGGCATGACGAATACATCCTTATTGGATTGGGTAAGCCGTACAGCTTATCTCCGGAAGAAGAAAGATGCTTTGGTTCTGCAGTCAGATGCAGAAAATATCAGAAAATTGTAATTGGAGGCTTTCGATATACGGTTGACACTTACATGCGAAATAAGAAGAGAAGAGATTCCGTCATTATTGTAAACAATGGATTGAAAGGTATTATTTCGAATATAATCAGCTTTTCCGATGATTCAAATGCCATCAAAACAGTAATTTTTTTTTACCCACTATACTGTGAAATCGCAACATATTTGTCATCGAGTCATGTCCGAGTGAATCATATTAAAAAATGTTATCTTGGTCAAAACAACCTCCACATGTGTGAACCTGCCGCGTTAAATGGGCAGAACATTCTTTACAATCTAGACAATGCATATTATGTATGTGACATCCCACGAGGATGCACTCAAATTTAAATATGCTTAGTGACCGTTATATCATTGTTCGGATAACTTTAAGAGTTTATGAATTCATGAGCTACGTTATAGCTGAAATGAGTTCATAAGTTAATTTAAGTACTTTTGGATTTTGGTACAATAAAATATAAAAGAATAAGAAGAAATTACAGTTTATCCATGACCTATAAATACATTTGGTGTGAACTCATAAGTTCAATTTACAAGATCTGCGAACTTGGTGTGGAATGCCCCATATTATATAGTCCGAGATTCGAAGATACGAAAAACACCGAATTTTCCAAAAATTTTCAGAAATGCAGGCATATTTGAATTTATAGAAATTATATAATACCATTGTAACATTCCTCAATTGTTTGGACATTTTCCATATAAAAATGGTTACTTGAATTATTGTTAAAAATACTTTTTATGACCTATGAGAAATTTGATTCTAGAAAATTTTCATTGGAGACTATTTTTTAGCCCACCAATACTGCGGGAGTTATCTGAAAAAGTTATAAACAACTGCTATTATTGTTTTATCATGCAATATAAAAGATAAAGTCGGGTGAATTTTCACTCGACAATTCGTGGTCATATTTTTGAAAACTATTTTTCCAGTGATTTAAAGAATTTCTACTGTTTTCGAAAGTTATTAAATATCCAACTACGTAATACCCTGACTAATAGCCTGATAGCCTAGGGTTGTAAGGTTGTCGTATTTCGTGGACAAACTTTGAAAATTTGCCTAACTTTTATAGTCGAAGCAACAGTTTTTCACTCTTATCGGTGTCCAAAATTAAATTTATAACCACTCGAAGTCAGAGAAAAGCCAGAAAAAAATTGCGGAGAAGCCAGAAAAGAGGGAGATGGAAATCGCAAGCAAAGCCAAAGAAAAAGTCTGACAAAACTCTAATATTTCTCTCATCAAGTTCCCCCGGTTATGAATTCGGAACGTTTTGCAGTTACCATACTTTCACTAACTTCAAAACGTTCCGAACCGTTTAACCGGAATTTCGGAGTAAATATCGACATTTCGACATAAAATCATTCCAAACAGTTTCGACATGAACTGCCATGAAAATAGAGCATACACGGAGAAAAAAGTTATATGAAAAATTATTATAGTTCCGGCAAAAATTACTACACAATTGGGTAGCCCGATCATATCCCCATTTTCTGTCGATCTTTCCTTGACCTTCAAAAAAAAATACTTGAAGTTTTAAGTATTTTTACTATACCACCATTACATTTTCTCTAATATCACAAACTAATAAATTAGAAAGTAACAGGAAATATCGACAGAAAATGGAGGATATGATTGGGCTACCCAATGGTGTAGTAATTTTTGCTGGAACTATAATAATTTTTCATATAATTTTTTTCTCCGTGTACGCATTTTCCGATGTAAAACAATTCTTGTTAATCGTACGATAAACACGCTTGGAAATAGCGTTTTCTGTGTCTGAAAAGCAGAGTAGAATTGGTCCTTTCTCGAGCTGTAAAAGAGACTCAAGGTCGTGCAAACGAAATGTATATTGGCATCGAACACTATAGTGCGATGCTTCTAGGAAACGAATTTTCCTATTCGTTACCTACCTGGAACGAGAGAAGGTTCATAACGGCACAATATGCTTTCATGAGAAAACCCGTTTCGAAGTGAACAGTCACTGAGGACTGGACCGGCAGGTAGCAATGAATGCCCTCAAAGGTTTTCCCTTTTCACTTACTACCACAGCTTAGAGCGGTGTATCGGTGACTTTGCGGATGGGCAATTCTAGCGCATGGTGAGCTCACGCGGTGAGTCAGGAATGATGCTGAATCGACGACGCACTGAACTTACGCATGAAACATGAAACACGTATTCGGACGCATGTTTGAACCTGCGCATCGTCATTCGTCAGCAGTCATCAGTCTCGTGAGTCTCGTCCAGTTCCGTGCGCTGCAAAGATGGCTGAAGATTCCGTCGCGCGAATTTTCGTAAAGAAAACGAATTCTCAAAAAAATGTGTCAATTAAAAATTTAATTGGTTTCGACATACAAAAGTTTAAAAACGATCCGGCAAAATATGCCGAAAACGTTGTTTTTTGCGAGGAGGAGAATGATGAATACATTAAATGTCAGGTTTTAGTGATTGCAAGTAAGTGTTCAATTTTTTTAACGTACGAACTCTCGTTTGAACAGATTTTACAAGTATTTATTTCTTTAAAAACTTTTCTCTAGCTAAAAAAGTATTAAAAAATACAAGGAATTTGGAAAAGTGCATAAAAAATGTACGAAAGTACGAAACATGCGGAACTTATAGCAAAAAAAAGCAAAAAATTTTCAGCATTTATTTGCATTTTTCGCCTTCTTTGCATTTTGAAGATAGAAAATTAAAATTTTTTTCGTTTTTTCTTCCGTATTCATTTTATTTTGCCACGATTGGTTTAGAATAATATTCAGACAATTGTTTCACTCAAACCTTCCTGTAAATGATCTATTCTCAAGTATTTTAACTTTTAAACTGCGTATTAATAATCTTTCACGATAAACATTTTTGAGCAATCAATTGAGTTAAGCAAATCGAAAAAATTGAGAAAAATGTTTTGCAGATAGGAAATAAATACTTCTTAAAACTTTGTGTTACAGTTTGTTTTTGCTTTAACTATGTAATTGTTCAAACATATAAATTACTTGAAAAATTGTTGAGATTATCGATTCTTATCTATTATAAACTGAACTATAAATATTCTTAGAATATAAAAATCTTTAAACAATCAATATATTCTAAAAATTGTAACGTTGAATTATTACGAAATTCCGCGCATCCGTTCGGTCCGCGTGGAATTCTCGCAGGACATCAGCGCAATCGTCTCATAATTCCGCGCATTTCACTAAAAATGGGATTTCCGCGATTTTGATTAAGAAATGGGCAGATGTTTTTCGATACTGCAAATTTCCCTACAAATTCTGAACATTTTTCAAAAAAGTAAGCGCATCTCTTCGATCCCCGTCAGATTCTTGCAAAAATTTCGCGCAAATATTAGGTCAATGTCCGATTCTTGCAAAAACTCTGCGTATTCTTTAGATTCTCGTTCAAAGCCTGCGGAAATTTCACGCATCTACCAGACATTTCATGCGTTGCTTCAATACGCATTATAATTTGGTGGGAATTCTGCGCTTTCCTTAAATTGACGTGTACATTTCTTCAAATATTTTTCATGCATTTTTCCACGGGTTCTGTGCGTAACCTGAGAAATTCCACGCAGCCTTCCGAGCCGCGTCAGATTTTTGCAGAAATTTCATCGAATATTTTGTGCATTCCTTCGCAAATGCTCTTCAAAAAACGGAAAATTTGGCAAACATTTGCGGTCTACGTCAGCTTTTTGCGAAAATTCTGCGCATTTCTCTGTAAATTCCGCGCATTCCTCTGGAAATTCCCATGCGTTACTTTAATACACATAAGAATTTGGCGTAAACTGAAGCTTTCTTTAGATTTAAGTTGAATGCTTCTGGAAATGGTGTGCATTCTTTCATAGTATATTGTGCACCGAGAGAGAAAACGGGCGTTTGCGCGCCGCGTATAAAGTCAACTTTATACAAGGCGCAAACGCACGTTTTTTCTCAAGGTTCACATGCTTTTTTCTTCAACAGCGGAGCGAGAATGCGGGTTTTTGCTCTGTTTGGGAGGAGCTGAAACGAGGGATTCCGGGTGTTCGTGGAATCGCTCGTTTTCGCTCCTCCCAAGCGGAGCGAAACCACGCGTTTTTGCTCCGCTGTTGAAGAAAATATTTTACGCACTTTTCCGCGGATTCCGTTCATAACTTTACATATTCCACTCACTCGTCCGAACCACATCAGATTGTTGCAATAATTGTGCGCTATCTTTAGATACACGTCAAATGCTTCCACACTTTCGCATATATCTTTGAATATTTCACGCCTTTTAACGCGAATCCCGTTCATAATTTCAAAATTCCACGCACTCTTCCGAACCACGTTAGATTCTTGTATGCATTTTATGCTTCTCTTAAAGTACTTGTGCATTCCTTTGCGAATGCTCCCCGAAACTTGAAAAGTTTTGCGAACTTCTCCGATCCACGTCAGCTTTCTGCGAAAATTCTGCACACTCCTTTGATACATGTCGAATTCTTGCTGCAATTTCGCTCAATACCTGAAAGATTTCGCGCATTCCTTTGAAAATGCCATGCGTTCGTTGAATACACATTATAATTTTGCGATAGTTCCGTGCATTTGTCGTATAATTTCGTGCATTCGGGATTTCCGCAGATTTGATCAGAAATGCTCGGATTTTTTCGATAACGCGAATTTCCTTCGATCACGTCAGATTGTTGCGGAAATTTTGTGCATCCCTAGATCCATGTCAGGAACTTCTCAGAAATAGCGCGCTTTTTTAAAATTCATGTCGCATTCTTGCGAAAATTTGACTCTTATCTTTCGTCCACGTACAATGCTTGCGAAAATTCTGTGCATTCTTTAGATATAAGTTGAATGCTTGCTGGAATTCCGTGCATCTATCTGAAAAATGTGCGCATTCATTTGATCCAGGATATATTCTTGCGAACATGATGCCCATTTTTCCGATACATGTCGGAGTTTCGCAGACATTGCGGCCATTCCTTCGATTCATGTCGTATTCTCGCGAAAATTCCGCGCATATCTTTAGTCCACGTTTGATTTGTGCGAAAATTTCGCGCATTTTTTAGACTAACGTGGAATGCCTCTCGAACTTCTGCGCATTCTTCCAAATATTCAACGCATTTTTCGGCGAATTGAAAAATTCCCCGCATTCATCCGAACCACATCAGATTCTTGCAAAAATACCGCACATTTCTTCAGATATTCTGAGAATTCCTTTGTGAATGCTCAACGGAACTTGAAACATTTTGCGAACCTCTCCAGCATACGTCAGCTTTTAGCGAAAATTTTGCACATCTTTCGATTTATGTCATCTTCTTGCGGGAATCTCACGCGGTACTTTGGAGATGTCTCTGGTTTCTTTGAAAATTCCGTGCATTATTCCGAAAATTCTCCGCGTTTCTCAGATACACATTAGAATTTTGTGGAAATTCCGCGCATTCCTTTGATCCTCGTCAGATAATTGCGGAACTTTCACGTATTCCCTCAATCCACCTCAGATTCTTGCTGAATTTTGCGCATTTTTTGAATGTTCTGGTTTCATTTTACCGCAAATTCTATTCGTGACTTCAGAAATTTCGCGCTTCGTACCGATCGTCCTCGGATTCTTGCGAGAATTCCGCGCATTCCTCTGAAAATGCCACGCATTCTTCTGGAAATTCCTTGTGTTCCTTCGATCTACGTCAGATGGATTAACGACACTCACTTTTTCGATGCAACCAATTGATTAATCAAGTTGGTATAATATTTCTAGTTTTCCTTGAATGCTAATGGAAAATATTGTTTACAGAGGACTTTGATGAATTGAGAAATAGAATTTCTAAACGTACTAGAGTGCCCCTTTTGAGTCGAACAGCTTACGACGATGCCACTTTGAGCAAGCTACTACCGAGCGAGGAAAAAAATTCTCCTAAGAAGGTTAGATCAAAAATGCACTTATAAAGACAAGAAGTAGTTAATATTAAGAATACAATGAGTACTCTAACGAACTGCGTAGGGAAGGATGTGGTATTTTGGGACATGTGGTATTAAGGAACAATAATTTTCTTACTATTACAGAGTCGAAAAGAGTTTGTCGTGCAAACAAAAAAGAAACAGGAAAAAGATATTGTGGAAGCTCATCTAGCAGCTTCACAAGGAAAATACTGCAACGAGGTATATTATTATCTCCACGACATTGCACATTGATAACAATGGCACTGTTCTGTATATATGAAAGTATATCGTTGAAATATTCTAGCTTATGTACAACCCCGATTCACTGAGTTATGACGACTTCGATCCGGATCGTGGTTCGACTCCAATCACTTCGAATAAACATACCACCCCAACTTCCTCACCTTCAAAATCTGTGCCATCTCCGGGGACCATATGGAAATCTCCAATTAATTCCAATACTTTAAAAAATTTTCAAGTATGTAAAAAATGTTGCTCGTTTTATTGAATACTAATTTCTATTTTTTTAATGACCAAGTTAAAGCCCAAAAAACTTTACCGCAATTATGAATTCAAACATACATGTTTTCTTCCTTTCTTTCCCTACATTTTGTCGGTTGATGTATACAAGTGTCGATTTTCTCTAGGGAAAAATAAAAGTATAGATTTTAGTTGGGAGACCGATATTCCTAATACTTCGTTTGTGATTATTTTTGATAATTTCCAGGTTCCGAAGAAGATGTTTGCGTCTTCTTACAGCAACAAAAAACATCAAGAAGAGATCGATAACTTGAAGGACAAGTTAAAAAAGACCGAAAATGACCTGTACGAAATCACTACAGAGCGAGACATGTACAGGGCTAAGTACAACTCATTGATGGAAACAGAAGCATTTCCTCTTTCGGAGGACACTGGGAAAAAGATTCTAAGTGCCTTAACACCATTGAAAACCACAAAGTCCTCCAGTCATCGAAGTTCAGGTAAATTTGATATTAATTTTAAGAATTATTACATCAATTTTTGTACAAAATTTAAAATTATGGCCAAAATTGAAACTTAGATTTTAATAATGGCTGATCGTTAACCAATTCAACGTTCAAGTGACTTATTCTTTGAAACATAATACTCTGACAAGTGATAATTTCTAACGCGTAATCTTGTCAGACATTCATTTTGTTGTTTTTAACGATGATGGACAAGCACTGCTGTAATGTTTAAAAAAAAGTATCATCACGACATTCACAGCATCATAACAGTATTTTTTCGAATTACACAATGATTTTCCTTTCAGGAAATTCTCATCCGGAAAATGATGACAAAATTGAAGAAGTCGAGAAATGCAACCCATCAATTTCATCGAAATTGAAAAATAGCGAGGAAACGAGGGACGAGAGGAACGAGAAACCAGAGTCGATACACCTTGGCAATGGTGTATATATAACGAAGGACCAATACAAGAGAAGCCAGAAATCAAAGGATCCTTCGGGATATGTAGGCTTCACGGCTGGAGTACTATGGGACCGTTCTGTTCTAGCAGAACGAAGTTGTCGGGGACAAAAAAATGTTTCTAGGAAAGTCGCGACACCCGAAAAAGTTACTGCTTTACAGAACGGATATGAAAAATGGTTAAAGAAAAACGGTTATTCCGGCAACACGTTTGACACCTGGAGCGGGAAGTTTACTACACTTTTTGGGAACGCGATCCAATCGGCTCGGAAAACGCAGAATCGGATCAAAGCCAAGTCATTGGAGCTTGCAGAGAAGGTCGATGCTTCAAAGCTCAAGGAAACCGAGGAGAACGAGGATCCACAGGAGGAAAGTTAAAGCATCAATTGTCGACGTTTATTTATGTATATTTTTGTTTCCCTATATTGCATTTGCTATTTTAAAAAGCAAAATAATTTGTAAAATAATTTGTGTGTAATTTCGAGATAAGGACGAAATTTGTTGACTGAAAATAATTTGTTCGCGTGAATTATGTCAGCACGTGTAACGGGAGATGAAGATTTTATCCGACGACGAGAGAAATCGAGCGATTATTGGATTACCCGACTCTTTTAACGAATGCCTTCGGTATTCATACGTATTTCTGGAATGTCGGAGTTGCATCTTCAATAAAGTTTATGAATATAAAGATTCTTCGTTCGGAATAATGGGATCGGGCTTTTCGTTGTTGGTAATTCTAGCGTGTCAAATGATACCGAGGGTTATCTCCGGACAGCACTTCACAACTTACGGTTCCCCGCGTTAAAACTGATGCGATTACATTATCTTTCGTGTCCCATCGATT
>JABFQM010001931.1:0-17683 GCA_022816865.1 Zelostemma sp. ZL-2020
GCTGAATTCGTTCGTGTTTCACCTTTGCATTCGGCTCCAAAAAGCTCTCGTACTTGTATTTGTGTACGTCAGTGTCGTGTGCGCCATTGTCAGTTGAGTGCTCAGTGCGCGCTGTTGCTGATAAAGACGCGAAAGTGGCAGCCCCGGGGAAACGCTCGGTTCCGAGAAAAGCACCGTGGTGAAAATCAACACCCTTTTGCGCGGAAAATACTTTCATGTTTGGAAATATGAGGGAGAGAGAAGACTTTCCTCGGAGTTTCCCTCCGAATCAAGGCCCGACCACTCATGCCTTGGGCTTGGATGCTTTGCATGGCCTTTGTAAAGAGATTTATCCTCAACAGGGAAACCCACTAACCGTCACGACGATTGTCAAATATTGGTAAGAGCGCTTGAAGCATTTTTCAACGAATTTTCGGCGAAAGCTCAGCTTTGCGTTGTTGGTAAACATTTTTTTTAAACGCATTTTTCCGATCGCGAAAAATTTATTGACGAGGCTTCGATTTATTCATTTTATAAGATATTGTTTTGGCAGATTTTTTTTGTACTTTGGTGATTGGATTTCTTTTATATCGCATTTAAGGTGGTAAAAGTTTTCACAATTGTATATTGAATTCACGGAAAATGCAATTTCAATCATTTCGCTAAACGTTGTAGTAAAAAACAAAATTATCTCCAAATTTTCAGTAGAACATTAAATTGTGATGTTTATGATTAATTGCTTTTTTTTACATCGATTTGTTAATTCTGCAAAAGTTATATTTCATCAAGTTGACAATTTTGACGATTTTTAAAATAAACAGAATTGTGAGATTTCCCAGAAAATTCAATTTAATAATTTTTTTGTTTTAATTATTTTTTCGATAATAATAGTCTAATTGTAAATTTTGCGTTTTGAATCTTGGATTAATAATCCAAATGCTTATATTTATAATAAATTACAATAAAAAACCAATTTCTCAAGAAAATAAATTTTATTTTCAAATACAAAAATATTTTCACGAGTTTAAAGTCACTCAGAGTCTTAAGAAATGTAACTTTACAGGTTGGGTGGTCCAGATCCCTTGGACTACATAAGCATGTACGAAAATCCAGGTTGTCCAGAGCAAGGCGTTCCCCCACATTGGCATTACGTCAGGTAATTAATACACAATCATAAAATTAATAATCAAATCTCCAACTTTACAAGAAGGACTCGGACCTTTTTTTAAATGAGATTTTGTTGGATTTTTAATATTTGTCTACACATTTTGTGAATAATTAACATTTTATCTTCATTTTATTTTCAATTTAAAAAGGAGACAAAATTGTTGAACAAAATGCAATTTTTATCGATGTTTGAACTATTTTTTTATAGAGAAAGGAATTTACTCTCGACCCCAAATTAATTGGAAGAACCACTAGACTTGGACATTAATCATGATTACATTTAAGAAACATAAAAATCGGCTACCAAAATTCGAATCCTTCACTTCCTGAATTCGACCCAGTAAAGTTTTATTTCTCAATCAAACCATCGCCACAATTTTCCGTTCCGAGTGGACAACGAACTCGCAGATTTCAAGAGCATTGCTCATCGGACCCATATTTTTATCCCGAAAGCTAAAAAAGACAGAAGGGGAGTACGAAAGTGAATGAAAAAGCACGGGAAGTATACATCAACGTCTCCGCGAGCTTGAAGTTTACACAAGCATTACTCGCACGTGCGCCAAGTGCCGAGATTCCGGAGGGGTTCGTCGCGTTGACGAAAAAAAATTAGCCTTCGACGTCGCTGAAATCGCCAATTTCAAATCTCACCGTTCAAACTGAAATTGTAAATGCCGCGTCATCAAAGTACTTCACTTTTTGAGCTCTCCGTATTTCAGCGGCACAGCTGTTGCGATCTTCCGTTCTATATATAGAGCAAAGGGTGCAAGGGGATTAACCGGCGGAAATAGATCGCTTTACTTCCTTTCTTTTCGTCTGCTCCAAATATACCGCTCCACCATTGATGGATGTTTGAGGGACTCTGATTTCTCCCCCTCGATCCCATCTATTTCCATTCTCAATTAATCACATTCATTTCCTATTTTCCCGGAAAGTTATTTCTTCTTTCGGAACCTGATGAATCATCCTTTCTTTTGCAGTTTGGGCTTATCGGATCTTCACGGAGACGGCAGACTTCACCCAAAAAATGGCCCGGGTCGTCCAAGCGGTTTCGGCTTCGAATTAACTTTCCGATTAGTTCGGGAAAAGGGGGAGACGACACCGCCGACGTGGCCGGCAAATGACATGCAACAGTTAGCGAAGTACGTCTTTAATTCGGGAAACATGCTACTTCCTGGTGATCACGTGTCCTGGCATGCCCCGCTTGACAATGGAAATGGACGCATAACGCAAATACTCATGGGCAGGGATCCCCAGTTCCCGAATTTGGCGTCGACGCCTCATGGAGAGGTATGAGACAGACAAGATTCATTTATATTTTGAATTGTTCGATGTAAGAACTGCGATTAAAGACGTTCGCTTTTTCAGGTTTCCTTTGTTCAAATCGTGGGCGTTACGTCGGAAGAGCTTCAGGCCGCTCAGCATTGGAACGGACTGGGGGTGGTGAATTTACTGCAGAACAGCAGAGCGTGTGGGTCGTGGTTGGTCACAGACATGAGGAGAACTCACTCGGTGATGGAAGAGGATTCTTCGGTGGCCAAGCAAATCCAGAGCGGGATCGAGAGGGAGGGCTCTAATCTGAGCGGCGTCTCAGCGAAATGCTGGTCCATTATTTTAGCTCCAAACTGTCTTTGTTATCATGAACGTATTTTCAGTACTTACGTTTTTCTAACATTTTTTAATCTCATTCAGGTGGGTGCAAATCTCAGGAAACAAAAGCACTGAGAAATATAGAGAGCGGAGAGAGGATTCCGACGAGGAAGAGGACATTAAGCCGGTGATTAAATTCGAGAGGGACTCGCCGTGTGAACAAGAAGCAAACGTCTCTGATGACAACGGCGTCAGGGTTTTGCCGGGGCTTCACTTGACTTTTAATCTCGAGGCTGGGAGTTTGTTGCCGCTGGCTATAAAGTGCGATTCACGTCGAAATTGTAATGAGCGGAGTATAATTTTTCATGTAATTTCCAGGGGCCGAGTGATGCATGGAAGACATTTCACATTTAAATCGATTCTGTCTCATACGGCAGTGACGATAGTCGCCTCGTCGGTCACTGGAACTTTAGTGAGTAAGGAGAAACCGTACGTCGTCCAAGGACCTTGGCTCCAAGTTCTTCTTCCGGATGATTTAGCGGAAAGAATGGCTCAAGAATTCCAAATATTAAACAATCCCGAACAAGTAAGATTGCGTGATGATGTTAAAATTTACTGAGGATTTAACGTTGTTTTTGCAGTTACAGTTGCCAAAAACTTTCACGTGGCCGGATCACAAACTCGTCATAACGGTTGTTAATGACTGAAGCGCCATTCGAATGGATTATTTAAGCAAACCAGTGCCTTTGATATACATGCTTGATAAGAATGGTGTTTATTGAAGTATTATTAAGTGTCGATTTCATACACTTTTAAGTTTTAAATTTATTTATTGAAAATGTGCTTTTTCGAGAATGCATAAATCGTACATAGCTGAATAGACAAAGCGGTAATTTATATTCGGGACATTATACACGATATTATACACTTTTGCATCCTGCGTTTCATTCTGATCTTTGTAACTCGAATCGCGTGTACATATGGCCAAATTCATGCTTTAGTTTTAAGAACTTCATTATTTTTTATGCATTGTTTGATTCATTTATGTCGATTACCGAATCGTTCGAATTTTTACCCACTTATGATACACGATAAGACTTTAGTGATTTTAAGACTTTTATCGTTAATCGAAATTCATATGCAGCTTTTAACATGCGACGATGGCGTTTTTTACAATTCATAAAAACGCAAAACATACACGAGATCATGTACATAATCCGTAAATTATTAAGTAATTATATATTTCTGCACGACTTTATCGCTGTTGATAACTTTGTAAATAAACAATTCGTCGATAAAAATTGTTCAATGTTTCGTTGCGTTCTTGCGATTGACTCTGACGTTCTTCGATTCGATCCTTCTACCGAGGAAAATAAAAATGTAGAAAAAATCAGTTTACTTAACAATTGCGAGGGTAATGAAATGTAATATCTACCCAACAGTTCTCGATATTAATTGTTATAATAATCCTCGTGGTTAGATCTAATCGGCGAACAAGCGCGTCGCCTGCCTTGTCGTCTGTTAACCCTTTTCCGTTCCCGAGGCTTCGGGTACGCGCTGACCTGGTATTTAGCCACTGTCGAAGAGTTTATATTCTCCTCCGTTGGTCGCCACGTAAACGGGTTCAAGTTGATCGAATAGGTTTTCTGAAGGATGCGTACTACATTGGAACTAGTGTAATAATGCACAACGATTGCGTTAGTATTTAAAACCGATCTTACGTAAAACGAGAAAACGAAATCGTAACTTGAATAGTTACAAAGTTATTTTCTTAGCGTAAGACGAAAAAAAAAAAAAAATCTACGATCAATCGAGGCGATGAAAGCGATTATTTGTTAAAGTTACCTTTTCGAAAGTGTTGAGAAAAAACCGAACAGCGCCGTACCAGAAAATAGCGATCATGCACGCCGACGCGAAATCCTCGAGCTCTTCGCAGGTGATGTCGGTGATAACGTTGACGAGGCCTTGGAAGACGTTGGCAAACGTGAGCATCGCGTCGATGCAAATGTCCCTTAAAAAACTGATGATTTGGAAAGCAAGATTCAGAATCGCCATCAACAGCTCGAGACTTCGTAAAAAATATTCGATCGCAAGGTCCGAGAGGATCTCGGTCGTGTCCCAAAAGTAGCATACGAAACTGGTGAAGAAATTCACGAATTGGTCGAAAACGTTCAGGAAGCGATAGCCTCGAATCATATTCACTGGCAATTTTTATTTATCGAACTGAAATTTTACGATGACATGATTGAGGGGCAGGTTTTGTTTTCAATTGACAGAAACAGTTGCGATCGACGATGAAATCCGGAAATGTTGTATTTTGTAAATAAAGCTTGTTTACATGAGTCTTAATTATAACAATTTCTTAATTAATATATTCAAATGAATAATTGACGATTTCTCCAATTAAAGTTCCTTTTTTGATAATGCGATCGTAATTTTTTAAAAACCTCAAGAACTCAACAAGTTATTATTTTTGCATTTCTTTTTGTTTTGATCAAAGAACTTTAATACGCTAAAACTTTTGCCGTGACGTATCTCTTAAAAGACGAAGGAAAAAAGGAATCCAAAAGACGCATTGCGGGACGTGCCGCGCGTCACGTGAGGATCGAACGCGTTGAAATAATTTTGAAATGAGCGCCGCGTGCGTGCGCATGCGCAGTGCGTCCTAGACAGTCCTAGGCAATCAGCAGGCTGTGTTGGGGCATTGCGGTACCTATGATGTGACATTTGGTAAAAAATTGTGTCGGTTTTTCGCGGGCTCATGTGCGCCGTTTTTTCACGCGAAACGCGTCTTCCAATTATACTCGACACGACTGCTTTTTCTCGAAGCGACGATGGGCCAGTCCTCAAGCATCATCACGGGTCAAATCGGTGAGTACTACATCCTTCCGCCTCCTCCGCACCGACATTATTTTTCTTCTCGCCTACTCTTAACATGTGTCAACTCTGCCGCGATCCCATGCACGAACCGCCCCTCGTCATTTGTCGCACGCATTATTCGCGAGCCTATTTTACATTATTGCCAAAAGTTCATCCTTGAGAGTCGCGCGACACATAATTGCAGCAATTTTACCGAGTATTTCGATGCTTCTCGGGTATAGGTTAGGAGTTTGATTTGGGATTTCTTCGCTCTTGTTTTGGCTTTTCGTGCCTGACCCTTATATTTTATTTGCGAGGAAATTCATACGAAAACGAATTTCCACTACTCGAGTCAACTTTCTAAATACGTAATGTTCTCATCGCGAGTTAATGCGGTTTTCGCGCTATTTGTCTTTGTTTTTTATGTAGTTTGCTGGTAAAAGGGGTTGTGTTTATATTTAGTTTTTTATTCCGGAAATGGGTTTTTAGGAATTTTGAATTGGTCGTTTTTAACTTCTTGGTTTGTTTATGGTTCGAGCATTTGAAGATTATGAAGAATTTGGGGAATGATTATTTTTTGAATTATCGTTTGAATGATTGAAGGTAATTTGGTTTCGTGTTTAATAAATAATAAATTTGTATTTTTGGAACTTTATCGAAGTTGATTGATACGGTAGGATATTTTTATGTTTTTGTAATGTACGATTTTGTATATAATTATATCTGCTAACGTCTTTTGAGATTACGGTAGTTCATATCTGTCGCTTTTTTTGTTTACATTTGACGTTTTTCTACCTTATCGATGGTCGCTGAAAATTTTTTGGAGTTTCAGAGGGCGCCAGTGACATCTAATTCAATTTTTCTCGTCCATAATTCCTTTCAAAAAAAGAAAAACTTTCTCCCAAATTTCTTCTGAATACACTTCAAAAACGCGTCGATTTTAATGTTTGATGATGGATATAAAATAATTGAAAATTGATTAAATTAACTCATGAAGATTCGCAAAAATCTGAGAACAAATCGAAAATGAAATGAAATTTAATTTTAATTCCTTAGAAATTCCAGTATAATTGTCATAAAATCTTGATAAAAGTTATCTAAAAAAATTAATTTCAACTATTTATTTGGTAACAATTTGATTAAAATAAAATTAAGATTCTATCTCAATCTGAATTTTATCAATATCAACGAATTTTATTAGAATAATTGTTTCCTAATTTCCTACGAATTTAAATCGATTTTTATTTGAATTCGACTCCAGTATCAATTAAATTATTACTGAATTTTGATTTTTCATCAGTAAAACTAATAAACTATTATGGATCGAACATTTGTATATTATTTTACAATTTCCACATTTTACTTGATAAAATTTGCAATTTTTTATCAAAGAGTTTCGAATTAATTTAACATGTATTAAGTTGGCTTTAAAAATATTTAATTCATAATTGAAGATTATGTGTATCCGCTATAACAAACATAGTAATTTCACGCCAAAATTTAAGTAAATTTATAATCATGGTATTGTCAATCAAATGACGACGTAGAAATAGCAAATTCAATATACAGTGCATTAAAGTTTAAGCAAAAGAACGAAAATGTGTTGTAAATTTAAAAAATTGTATATCAAAATAAACCGAAAATTTACAAGACGATTCGGGGGAATGAAACTTCCTATATTTTTCATGAAATAGGCCTTGTAGAAATGTTTCGCAGAGTTCAGCACGGGACAAATATATTTTTATCCTCGAAAAAGAAACACGCAGTTTCACCATGTGTCAAACACTTGTCCGCAACTCGCCTGGATTCGTAATTTTACCTGCTTTCGTAGTTTTATTACCTGAACAGATTGCGTGGTCCAAGAACAGTGGTCTGTTGAAACGTCTATCTCGCCGCATCTGTTTCTTTATGAATTTCTGCCGAAATCCTCGATTCCTCGTAGCGGAGCACACCTTTGGCTCGTAACGAATTTCATTTTTGGTACGAAGCGAATTTTTCCGAAGGACGTTCACTCCCAATGACTAAATAAGCAAACATCGTAGGCGTTTTAGTTTTAGGAGCGCTAAATTAAACTCTTTTGTAACTTTCGGAGCGATATATTGAGGATTTTGTTCGAACGCGAAACAATTTCTTGAAAAATTTGATTGAACAACTGTCGAAAATGAAAAAAGTTCGAGAGGCGAATGAACCTTTTGAAACTTTAGATCTGTCGAAGAAATTAAACGTGGCTGCTCCCGCAGTCGGCGCAGCGTAGGGTACAGATGTTATTGTCATATGGCAGACCCATGTCTCGAAGCTCAGACCTTGCGCCGCTCCGACGCCTCCGTGAACTCGCTTTTTCCCTGAAAATTTTTTGAATGCATCGAAAAATTACAGGCCAACTGCTCCCAATATCATTCGCTCCATGATAAATGATCTTTTATCTTCCCCATTCAAAGTTCCCGACCGTTCTTCAGATTTGAATTTTCAAATCTGAGGTTATCGATCTGAAAACTGAAAATTAATTTCAGTGCTATCGGATGCACATAGTTTTATCAGTATAGACGAAGACTATACCGATAAATACTCTTTTTTCTATACTGATTCCGATTCTTCTTTGACAATATTTCACTTATCGTTTTTCAACTGAGAAAGATCTCTCGATTTATATTTGTGTTTAACAAAATTGTATTTAAAAAATATGAAAAAAGATATATCTCTCTTGGGTATCAGAAATCGGACATTCTTGAATTTTATCATTGGTCTCGAGAACTTTTTTTTGCCTTCAGACATCTTTTTTGCGCCGAGATCATGCTTTCTTGACCGTGTATTGAATAATGTCTCGATGCAAGAGATTTGGTATTGACTGAAATGAGTCGTTTTTAGAGAACGTGTTTGAGAATTAAAAAAATGTTCCGGGACGGTATGTATCTTGAAATTATATCTAAAATTAGTGAAAGTAGCAAAGGGTAACCCCCGTTTTTGCACATTCCAAACCTCAAAACGTTCTTTTCGTTGACTCAAATCTTAAATAAGAAATCTTACTAATAAACAGATTTCACCATAGACTTTTGGTAATTTTAGTTTTAAAGATCAATGACATGTTAACTAAGCAACTGTTTTTGTCTCAGCTCAGATATAGAATAATAGGAATTCACTATCTAAATTGGTGGTGAAAAAATTGAAAATTTTAATTAAGCTTCATTCTAAGGGAGATTTAAAGACAATTTTAAGGAGAAAATTAATAAATTTTTACAGGCTAAATTTCGAGGTTTTTTTCATTGTATCGGTCTCCGATGTATGTAATCACCAATTTTCATTATAATTTACCAATAATGACCGCTAACAACTGGAGAATCTTCTTCTTAATTCATTTTCTCAAATCGTCGGACAAATTTTTATACAAAATCAAAGTTAAAACATTGTTCGATGTATGTTTGACATTCTATAACAAAATGACTCGATTCATCATATTTTATAGTCTAATTTTTATTACAAATGTATTTAACATAGATTTTATTATTTCAGCTAAAATAATAATGAGACCGATACTTGACAATGAAAAATTTGATAGTCAATCCAAAAGACATTGTTTAACTGTAACTAAGAATAATGTTTTCTTTGTTGTAACTACTACGTCGTGTTTAGAATTATGTAACTGCTTCAACATCTTTTGTAGACTCCTCGAGGAGGATCGCGAAACAGCGATAGAAACGTTGGAAGTAATAAAAAATGTGCATTCATTGACTGGTATCGTCGTTAAGGATTTGACATTTTTCTTTCATCGAAGATAGATTAAAACATTGTTACTCACAGACTACGGAAAATTAGGAAAGATTGATATTGCCTTTAGCCAATGATTTACAATTTACCACGAATTGTGGTAAATCAAATGACAACAACTTTGGTAGAAGTAGCTTAATTTGTATTGTAGTTGCGATAAAGACAACGTAGTGTAAAATGCAGCATCGTTGCATGCAATTTACTCATTGAAATCGTAAAGCGTATTATCGCTAGTGTAAATCTCGTAATGTAACAAATTATAAAAACAAAAATCACCACAATCAAAATAGAAGTCACCACAATCGCCTGATAATTTCTATAAGCGCGGTGGAGCATAGTAGATTATTGAGTAACGTATCATGTACACAAATGAAAGGGCTAATTACACAGATACATTTACCACAGTAAAAACAAACATGCGATTCTTTTCCGTGTAAGAACGTGTAAAACTCGAAATTTGTACAGATATAGAATCGTAGACGGTTCTAATCGCAAGGCGACGACCCAATTTTCATATTTATTTATACTAGATGGAGCTCAGATGTGATGGAGTTCAAACGTGTCGTATTATCTCGAACACTAAAAGTGAGCAAAAGGATGGAAAAAGCTGCTCGCAACGTTGGGCAACCGCGCGCGGTCTAGTGACGCACGAGACTTTGCGAGGTCTAACGACTCTCTGGAAATGCAATTCCGCGCGTCTATTCACCGTGCTCGCTTTGCGTCGTCGTTTGAAATCTGGCCAAGTGCCCTACCCTACGATCGCCATTGTCACGGCAATTTTAATAACGCCCTCTCGTTCCCTCTTGTCTCCGTCGTTGAGAACTATTTATCCGCGCCCGAGACTTTTCCGTCGTTCCAGCTCGTCTTCGTTTCATTCTCGGGCGATCTTTTCAGGAGTTGGAAATCTTTGAAAAGATCCGACTTCTCCTTAGCTAACTACACCTTGCCAAAGAAGACCTGGGCTCATTGTACAATCCCGGGAGGGACGAATAAGGTTGACCTGGAGCGCAAGAAAAACTCCGAGGATCTTTCACACGTGTTGCATTCAGGTGAAAAAAAAAAAAACACGTGGCGCAGGTCGGTCACAGTTGTCGTATTGTACTACGAGTTCCCACAAGTTGGGATTCACTTTTACGTACCCTCGAGCATTGCTGCCTTGTTCGGAAATTACTTGCGATTTTGCAAATTGTTGCTCAGGCTAATTAGACGCGTGATTAAATTTGTTGGGCAATTTCGAATAGTTTCCGCGAGATGGAAAAGTTGGGTATTATGTGAAGGTACGTAGCGAGGGCAACGGCCTGAAATATTGATCAGGGGAGTATCTCGTGTAAAATACGTGTAGTGTATGATGCACGTGTTATGTACTGACAAGATTTATTTTCCTTGAGTTCGAGAAAAGCATACATTTTTGGCCGACGTTCCTTTTCGTGGCTTTTTAGTCGTGGAAGTTGAGGATGATTGAAATGTTACCGCTGTCAAAATAATTAAAAATCGAATAACGTACACTGTCGAACATGTTTTTCAATTTTATACATTTTTATGTACAATTTTTTTTAATTATGGAACAAATCGTCGAACTAAGTTTAGTTATAAATTTGTGTTAAAGTCATCATCTTGGCAGTAGTTATGGATTATTAAATCTTCTTTTTAGGTTGCGGTTAATGCCAGGTTCCGGGTTCGAATCTTAGGTAGGGTCAATTGCGATTTTTTCCGTGAAAATGTCTGAAAATTGCAAAATCCTCATGCAATTTTGAGACGGAAGTTTCTTTGCTATTTTTCTCGAAATTCATATCTTAAATCTTTGTAAATAGATTTTGAAGAAATTTTTAGTTTTTCATAAGTGCAGCTTATTAATTTTTTTACATTACTTTAAAACACTGTTTTTAAATTATTCGAAATTTCAAAATTTGCAATTGAATATCGTAATAAATTATTGCCGATTATTTAAACTTATGCAATATGTTTTCTTTTTTTTCCTTTCGGCGCAAAACTATTGATATTTTTTAAATGAAATAAAATTTCTTCACTTCATTCTAAATCATTTCATTCAAATTCTTGACATTGTTTCGCATATCACACGCCTTGAAAGCGGAAAAAACAATGAGGCAATCGCACCGCGCACGTGTCACCTCCGTTACTAGCATGCCAAAGTTGTACAGAAAATTTAAATGATTGTTTTTTTGGTTCAACACCTCTAGACTATTTTTACATGTTTCGGCAATAGATAAAGAAATAGCTAGCTTTGTAGCTTTACCAGGTTCACAAAGTTTTGACAATTTAAGTGGGAAAATGAAAATCGTGCCCGTAACCTCCGTTACCGCGTTTGAATGCGTTTTTCAAAATAACTATACATTTTTCGTGTCTCAAATTTCTACAGCATGCGCAGACTGCTGGACTAAAACTTGCGGCTTTTTTTAAAACGGTGTATTTATTTGAATTATTGAATTCGGAGCTTTTTCTGCGTCCAATTTTGTTATTTAATTTTCAATAGTTTCACAAGTACAACGTGTTTGGTAAACTCGGCCGTTTTTAAAAAATTTCAAAGTTCACTCAACTCAACTCAATCTTAATGATCTTATTTTCATAACATCGAAAAAAGAAAAAGTGGGCGAAATAGGTCACGCAAAATTTACACAAGAAAATGGGACATTGCTCCCGCTAATGAACATAATTATTTTTGAATTTCGGGAATTGGTGTGAATGAACTTGATATGAAACTATGGATAGTCGTTGACCGAATTGAAGGTAAAACTAATCTCGTTCATAGAATTTGACATGACGTGAGTAATTCGTGTGAAATTGGTTGCCTTGTGCAACAAAGTTGACATCATCATCAAAAGCTTCTTTTGTAGGTAAACAAAAGCCTGGACATTGTCCGCAATTACAATGCAAACGCAATGATTTATTCGTATAGGTGGGTTACAATATTTACTTCATCCGAGATGTCGCGATTTTCAAAGCGAATAATTTCGCAGGCAAACTCGTAATCCTCTCGTATCTCTTTTGACGTAAAAACGTCTCGTATATTTGCCCTAAGAAGAGTGTAAATAGCCCGTTTGACGTGCAGCCAATTCGAACGCATCGGGGATTCCTGGCAGCGCGCTGTCAAGAGAAAGCAGCAGGAAGGTGTCGATGTTAACTTCGAGTCTAGGTGGGTTAAGAGTGTCCGGTCGCGCCACGACGGGGACCTTTTCCAATTGACGTCATACTCGCACTCTTTCATCCGTCTTTTTTCGTCTTTTCCCTCTTCCCTTGTTCCTCTTTCTCTATTTCTCTCTACGCGAGCGTTAATAATATGGTGCGACGGGGTAACTTTAGGACTCCTCGTTGCGGCAACTCACTGCACCGGGAATAGACGTGGCCGCTCCGCGCTGAATTAACTCTGCGGCGCTAAATACGAGACACCGGACATTTCGTTTCACGATTCGGCCAACACCTCGCTGCCATTTATTGTTTGCCTCGTCGATATGGACAATCACCTTTCGTAGCATATTTTCATCTTCAATTCTTTTCCCTTAATCCGAATAAATTATAAATAATTAAGGAAAGATCGTGTAACTCTACAACTGTTTAATTTCGCTCGAAGCAAGCTCAAGAAACGAGAGTGGACAGAAAGAAACGACGGATATTTCGAAAACAATCGACGTCGCTGAATGAAGATAAAAAAACGTGCGTCGAGTACGACGAATGCATTGACAAAAATGAGTTTGAATGTATCGTTAAGGCCGCGGCTCCTCTTCTGCGTAACATATTCCCCGGTAATGAGGAGCTTTCTTTTTTAAAGATGAAAACCCTCGCTCCCTCGGCGAAATGCAAATCACGTTTCAACCCTGCCCGCGATTAATTCCTCTTTTCGTTTTAATTAAGCACAGCTCGATGGCACTGCCGGCTTTGAATGTCAGGGTCGAGCAGGAGCATTGAAAAAAAAGAGCCTGGAATGACGAAGGCAAAGGGAAAAACATTGCAGGGCTTTTCCCCCGGTCGGGGAATGGCCGTTCCTTTTTTTTTTGCATCCACAGAAACGGCTCGTCGACACTAGCATGTTCAATGTTGTCGGGAAAAAAATGAAGAAAAAAAATGGACAAAAGAAGATGACAAACGTCAAAACTCGCCGGTCCAATCCCCATTTGTGGCTGCTTTGTCGCTCGTTTTTTTCGAAATTTTTTTTCTTCGCGATCGAACCATCGAAGGGTTAAAGTCGCGGGAGTACAAAACGCTCTCGCATTGAAAACGTCATAACTCATCGGGGTCCGTTCGTTATGCAAGAGACAAGCACTGGGAATCGTAGCACTTGTTCGCGAAGGCGTAATGTGCGGGATTAACCCCTTTGTCGGACGTACCCTGGGGATTTCGCGTTCTATTCAACCCCTTGCGCCTAGAGAGTTTGTTTTAGGTTCTTTAATCGTCCCTTCTTGTTGCTCGAGGACGCTGTTGCATTTTTCCTTGGATAAATTGCGACGCAGCGATAACAATATTTTCAACGATGATGAGACTTTATTCCAAAAAGTCGTCATTTCAATTTTGCATAGAGAATGAATTCCTTTATTCCAAGTTTTACAAAAAGATTACGGAAAATTATTGCTTGGAAGCAGGATTTTCTAGTTTTCTTCGGCTAGAAAATCTGGAATTGAACCGGCAACTCTTTCATTAAAATAAATGATGTCGACAATGGCAACGGCAGAAACGGTCCGGTAAATGTACAAAAGAAACGATGACGCATGTTCCACGAAACAAATGGGTTGAGCTTTAAATTGTACGGGGATTTGTATAAATTAACGCAGCGATGATGAGTATTCATCTCGGAGGGAAATACATCTAAATGATGCGCTTGTCAAAGAGACGACTGGCGCGAGCCAGACGTCTGTTAGATGAAAGGGATACAATGAAGAACTTCCGAAAGGATTAATGTATTGAATAGCAGATATCGGTTGGACAGTCTACAGCGCTTGGCATTTAAATCTTTTGTAAATACCTTCAGCTGACGAATCGACTCCATTAATATTACTTGAGCCCAAGATTAATTATGCTTCCGTTAAAAGATCGATATACATCGCACAATTTTTCTGCTCAATCTCTCTTCTAATAATTATACACCCACCTGAGCCTGTTAGTTCTCGTTTATTAGGATGTAAGTTTTTTAATACTTGATCGTATAACGTATCTTTGCCTAATTGATAAAGAACTTTGAAAAAAATGCGAGAAACAAAATGTAAACTAAAGCTGTTGGATGCTCGGACGTTTATTGGCAGCCGGAATGCAGGAGGTTAATTAAAACCGAAACAGGCTGCTGCCTCTTCTTGCCTTTTCGCGACCATAGGGATATAATACGCAAGACGCTACCTCCGAGGTGGTAATAAAGCGCCTGGCAGTCGCGTGGCTCGCTACTTTCCAGAAAACAGAGATGACTTTAATGCTGAGCAAGGAAGCGGGAGAGAGAGTGCGCTACGAAGGTCGAGGAAGGCTGGCGGAGAGAGATTATAATGTTAAACGGATAAATGGCCACCTGCTGGAAGTGAGCAGATGCGCACTCGTCTTGTCGAACGTCGCCGAATTACTTTCCGGCTGTAGCGGGTAGACCAGTCTACGGAATAAAGGGGCTCCTTGGCACAAATTTCCAGCACCTTGTTCTGTTTTTGCTCTTTTCATTCGTGCATCGGGTTCATTTGCAATCAACGAGCGACGTAAAACGCAAAATTATTCATCGAAAATTGCGTTTTACGTTCGTCGAACGGCCCGCGAAAGGTGCGACATTTCAAGTGCGTTGGGTACTCGAAAGAGAGAAGATGCGATATTTTTAAGCTTGTCGGAGCGAAGGAAACAACTTCTGGTTTCGTGTACGAATGGAAGAGCGGCACCCACGAAAAAGTGAGACGAACGAACACTGGACGAAAGGAGGTCCGACAGATGTTGGGAATTTCGGTGGCGAGAAGGACGGGATGTTAATAACGGGAAGACAATAAAGCGTGGTGGCGCGTGGCTCGGCGGGCCGTTGGTGGGGATAAGTGTAGGGTTTGCAGGATACTTTTAACATGATGTATGTTGAAAGGATCCGATTTAGAAGAAGAGATCAGCGATAGGAAGATGCTCGCGAAAAACACTGCATTTCGAAACGAGCGTAATTACAGTATATCCCAGTAAAACGACATTTTTCTCTCTGCTTGATTGCCGAATTGTACCCCAAGTGCATATCTTCTAGAATAGCAGAGTTTATGACTGATTCGATGCACTTTTTTCGACGCGTAAAAAACCCTCTGTACTATTTGAAGAGACGACATAAGTACTTTTTTTGCGAGCAGTCATCAAAACCAATGCGTTGCGGATTGATCGAACAAACGAATTCAGCACTCGAGTTTCCACGATCCAGCAGTAAAAGCCATTTGTACCATTTGTACCACAAGATCGTAAACAATGATTGCAGTAGCTCTTAACGAAGCGCATTGTCGCTGACCGATGGTCAGCGACCGAATTTGGTAGAACGTGGGAAAGAACCAGCGCTGAATTGGTACTGGGAAATGCGTGATCCGTAGGGAGCGTAAACGTAAACAAAGCTTGGAATAATATCCGAACAAAAGTCGATTTTCTCCAGAGGTGACAAACCAAAACGTGGCCCGCTTTATATCGGAACGCTCGATGCTTTTTAAGTATCACGAACCGTGACGTCGAGGAGTTTTTGACGCTGCTCAGCGAAGAGGAAATGTGAAGGTGCAAAGCTGGTGTCTCCGGCAGTAAGCCAGGTATATAGCGAGCAACCTGTCTTCCTTCTTCTGTAGCTTCTTCCCCCAGCGCTTTGTACATTATAAGACTGTTTGAGAAGCACGGCACGAATGACGGCGCGTGGCAGGTTTTCGATTAATATTTATGAAGGCCCTGATACGCGCGTGGCCAATAATCTCTTTGACAAAATGTGCAATTTCTTCGTAACGAGGAAGGAAGTTCTCCTTCGCGAAATTCCGAGAACGAGAAGCTGCGTTGGGAACGGGAAATTGGCTGCGTGCGATCAACGCCAGGTGTTGATTACGCGTCGATTTGTCGCAACTGAATTTGGGCGTGCGCGCTGGTAATGACAAGGTCTCCATGGCCGATGGACGATCGAAATGTCGTTGTTGCCAGGCGAAGGTGCTTCTCGCATGCAGAGAATGTCAGCTGCCTCCTGTCTTTCTCGCCGCTCAACGTGCAAGCCAGACGCCATTGTTCGATTAACAATACTAAACCAAACCACTCACAATATCCCATTCATTTCACCCACCCACTTTATTATCCATGCACCCAGGAACACCAAGTGCTGCTGGAGACACTGCTCTTCCGTTCGCGGTAACCTTTTGCACCGCGATTTAAGACCAACGGCTCTAGATACGCATCGGCCCGCGTGATTTCGCTTCTGATACGATATTTATGACAGCTTCTAATCGTTCTCGATGTTTAATTAGTAATTAATCGTAAGACTTGATGGTTGAAAGTAGTATTTTGGATTTTTCAAAACTCTATAGATGTATATTAAAAGTGTATTAGAGTCCAGAACTTTTTTGACAGTCTAATATTGGTAGATACGTTAAAGATTCGATTGATATCTCGCAGTTTTATCCGTACGTACGATGTACCGTATCAAATTTCCACGGCACGCGCGCTTGTGGAAAGAACAACCACTTCCGGATTTGCCACGTGTCTATTTCGTTACTGTACAAACACTCTTCGACGTTACTCCCGTCACTTTTTGACAATTCATTGGCAGATGCTTTACTCTTCAAAGGACTTTCCTCTTCCACATTTTGCCACGTTCTTTCACCCTTTGCAGCCAACGAGACAAATGCGAGAGTTAGAACATGACCGTTAAAGTGAAATCCCACGCGTGTAATTGAAATCTAGGATTCGTTGTGGAAGATAAGTTCATTCGTTTTGCATTGTATTCCAGGAACTAATCGTAATTAGCGTACTTTTACATCCAGAATCTTGATTAGCCGCAACACTTTCTAAAGCACTCGCTTGCTCGACTTTCTTGGTGGGCAGTTCTCATTAGCATTTTTAAATCCAGACCTAGTTAGCGCTTATTGCGTTTCCCAAAGCCGAGCATGTATTAACAGCTGGTTAACGTCCCAAGCTCGAAAACTCTTTATTTATCTAGGTTTCGATTCTCTGAACTTAGCCATTGAATAATTCGAAAAATCTTGGCATACTTTTGAAATTGTTTGACGAGAAACTGCGGAAACAAGGAAAGGAACAATTTTGGTAATATGTTTTTATTCAATGAAGCTTTGCATTCGAAATGAAAAAAGATGAGTCGATCGCGATTAACGAAACGATGGTGCCCTCATTGTGCCACGGAACGTTCGCA
>JABFQM010001932.1:0-17676 GCA_022816865.1 Zelostemma sp. ZL-2020
AAATAAAACATTTTATCTTCATTCCACCTAATTTTTTTCTTCCCCAGGCAATCATATTTTCAAATCATTTTTGACAAATTTACGTGGTTCTATATCAAACAATTTCAAATTTCTCCTTTTTCCCGCGAACCAATCACGCGATGACTCCGCATTCACAGAAAAAAATAGCTAATTAGGAGAGGAACGATGAGTAGCCAATAATCAACGTTTATACAACTTTATTTCTGAATCATGCATTTATTCAAATTGCCACGATCGATTATCACAACCAAGAGTATCTCTGTCTCTCTCCATCGCTCACCGCTCACGCGTGCATAAAAAAAGGACAGAGATAAGAATAACCTGTTTTTAAGAACTCCGGCTCGATTGTTTTCGCTGTTTCCCGCGATTTGACCCCGCGCAGGGCACGCGATTCGCGATTGTGCAACGTTGAACAGGAGAAAAAACGAATAGTCGCTCAACAAAATCGAAGAAAAAAAAGAATGACGAACAGCTGATTCTGGTTTTGGCAAGAAGAGCTCGGAGGGTGGGAAGGAGACAAAGACAGAGTGAAATGAGATCACTTCTTCGCGTCTACGAATTCCTCACCGCGTAAAATGAGATGGAATAAAAACATTCAGTGACAATTATTCGTGCAGTCGTGAATACATTTTTCAAAAACGTCACGCCCGTGGAAAGTTCAGGCGTTTGTTCAAGTGCTTACGCAGAAACGAGAATCGATGAATCCACGGAGTAAATAGTTCGCTGCTGCACACACGTAAAACTTGTAACAGATGTTTGTTGTGAGAAATGTCAGAAATTGATATGAAAACGTTGTTCGACGAAACGAGGTGAGAAAGCGCCCACGCGTCCTCGATCTATTTTTCACGACATTTTTTCCCGAAATCGAGCAAGTTCGATCGATCCAACTTTTTTTCCATGGTGCACTTCGTGTCCCTGAAATTCGAGCCATTTTTTCGGAATTGTTTTAAAATCGTTCTTTTTTAAGATTACTTTATCTTTACTGATATTATATCTATAAATTATCAAACAATTATCTTAAAAAAACAATTACTAATTTCTATCCATTAACCTGAAACATTTCGCACTTTTCCAGATTTCCCAGTGGTTGGAAACTCATATCGCTGCTCTTATACACACCAATTGGATTAATCCTGCTGGTAATTCGGCTCCTGATAAGCTTGCAACTCTGGCTGCTGGCTTCGCTGTTGCCGGACTGCAACGCCCTGCGCACATTTTTAAATCATGGCCTGAGTTTGGCCTTTGGCATTATCGTTCGAGTGGAAAATAATAAAGACAATAGCGATTCGTCAGAAGAAGAAGAGAGCAAAGAAAAAGAGTCTCGGATCATTATAGCGAACAGCGTCTCCGCCTTAGATCACTTCGCTTTGCGTAGAATCAGTAAAACCGTGAGTCCCAGTGTTTGGGACATCCCCGTGGCACTGAGTAATGCTATGGGACTGCAAACCATGGACACGAGCGGCAGGGATACCCTGGTAGCGAGCATCGAACGTTTCCTAGCAACGCCGGAGCGTTACAATGTCATCGTGCAGCCTGAATTTGGAGCGACGAACAATCGAGTTGCCCTGTTGAAGTTCAATTCTTGGCCTTTCGGTATTCAACCCTCGATTCAACCCGTCGCGATAAAAGCTTATCGACCGGAATTGGTGGACCTGCGGATGACTTCCCTGGCTTCGACTTGGTGGTCCGATGTTCTCTGCTTCATGTTCGTACCTTACACCGTGTTCACCTTGACCTTCCTCGCGGTCAAACGAAACACGGATCAGGAAGCTCTGGCGCGAGAAGTCGAGGCCGACATTGCGAAATCTCTGAATTTGTCTACGTCGAGGTATACCATACTCGACAAAAAGGAGTACGAGAAGCGCTATTTTGTGGAGAAAATGATGCGGTCTAGGAATAACATAATGCAAAGCGGTAGTAGGCAATTTAGTAACTCGAACTCGATTGGCACTAGTGCGGAGATGCAGAGGATGGCGCGCCAAGTGAGCGAAGTCCTGCCGTTTGTGCCTCGAAATGTCATACTCAAAGACCTGCGTAAGTTTTTTTTGTCGTTCTAGAGACAACTTGTTCTAATGTTGTGTTTTTCATTCCAGTTAAAACGAGAAATATCGACGTTACGATAGCCAATATTTTGGATGGAATTGTTACTTACACACCTGAACCAGCGCCTTCGATAGTGACGCCGGAATGTTCAACGAGCAGTAAAAGCTGCCAAAAAAGTGTAATCAAAGGTAACAGTAGTTTGGCGTCAACAACGATGTTATCATTCCAAAAGAGGAAGGCTATGATGATAGCCGAGGCAAGAGAAAAGTATATAAAGAAACACAACCTTGAAAACTGTTGACGAGTGATAGGCTTTACCGATCATATGCCCATACGAGCTATTTCGTTTCAGAAGCCTGTGAAAAATCAATATACAGCAAACGTTTTGTTATACATGTATTTATCTTTACAGTGTAAGAATACAATTTTTGTTTATAGTATTGTCGTTTTCACATTCGTAATTGTACATCCTACTATTCCTATTCATCGTTTGCATATATTATAGTAATGGAAGACTTTTCTGTCGATGCTGCTTTTTTGCATCAATATCATCACAAATAAATCCGCAACTCGGATATAAATAAATATTTATTCCAAGTTCTCTGGGTTCTCTATTAGAGCTTGCGAATCCTTGAGCACGGAGAACATGATTTCACGATAAAATTACATCTCATTTACGTTTTCATAAATTTTACAGATAATAAAAAATCAAAAAGCTGACAAAACTATGTACAATGCAGAATAATGCCGTAGTTTCGTCAGTGATTCTGTGACTTGATATTCGTGGTATCAGTTGAACAGTTTTTCCGATTTCACTGCTTGATGTTGCCGATGCAGACGTACTTGACGTCCACGAAATCTTCGACTCCGTGATGCGAGCCTTCCCGACCGATGCCCGATTCTTTGATACCTCCAAACGCAGCTTCCGTGCATGAAATCATTCCTTCGTTGACGCCCACCATTCCCACCTCGAGTTTTTTAGCCACTCGGAACACCTGGGACACGTCCTGGGAATAGAAATACCCAGCCAAACCCACGGGTACGTTATTTGCGATTTTCAGTACTTCCGCTTCGCTGTTAAATCTGCAAATACAAAAAGAACGAATGACCAACACTGTTTTTTTATTTCACAGAATCCGACTCGTCGACTGGTACCTGTGTATCACCGCGACGGGGCCGAAGATTTCCTTGTCGTAGATGCTCATTTTTTCCGTGACCCCGGACAAAACCGTGGGCTCGTAAAACAGCGGCCCCAAGTCCTTCAAAGCCTTTCCTCCGCAATGCATTTTCGCGCCTTTGGAAACGGCGTCGTTTACGAATCCCTCGACTATGTTCAATTGACTTTGCTTGATCAAGGGCCCGTTCGTGACTCCGTCCTTGCTACCATCGCCCAATTTTATCTCGCTCTCAACCCTCTTTACAAACTTCCCGACGAACTCGTCGAAGATTTCCTCTTGAACGAAAAACCTGTTCGAGGAGACGCAGGTCTGGCCCGTGTTGCGGAATTTGCTGGTCATCGCCCCGTTGACTGCCAAGTCGACGTCGGCGGAATTGAAGACGATGAACGGCGCGTTGCCTCCTAGTTCCATGGTGATGCGTTTCACCGTCGACGCACATTGAGCATACAGAATTTTCCCTACGTTGGTGGAGCCGGTGAACGAGAGCGCCCGGACCTTGGAATTCGTGCAGATTTCCTGGCCGACTTTCGGCGAGTTCTTGGTGCTCGTCGTCAGGACGTTGAAAACACCTGGTGGGAAGCCCGCTTTTTCCGCGAAATGCGCCATGGCCAACGCAGTTAATGGAGTATCCTCCGAGGGCTTGACGATGCAGGTGCAACCCGCTGCCAAAGCCGCCCCAGCTTTTCTAGTTATCATCGCGTGAGGGAAATTCCAGGGCGTGATGAGAGCGGCGACTCCAACTGGCTGCTTGAGAAGCAGTATTTCCCTGTTGCGAACCGGGGGCGGTATTATTTCGCCGTTTATGCGTCTGGCTTCTTCTGAGAACCACTCTATAAACGAGTTTCCGTATTTTATCTCTCCCCGTGACTCATCCAAGGACTTGCCGTTTTCCAGGGTCAATATGCGAGCCAGCTCTTCCGAGTTTTCCACCATCAAATCGTACCTGGCGATTGGAGCAATTGTTTTAATTGTTTGGCTGATTGACGAATGAAATATTCACCATTTACGGAGAAGATTGCTCCGTTCCTTCGCGGTCGTTTCGGAAAACGATTTGAAGGCTTCGTAAGCTGCGTCGATGGCAACTTGGGTATCCGTAACGTCCATGTCAGGAACGTTGGCAATGGTGGAAAGGGTCACTGGGTTTGTGACGGGAAAAGTCTTCCCACTGCTCGCCTTGATCCATTTCCCATTGATATAAGCCACGTCCCTTAAAGTACCCATGTTTCTAGCTTGGATTAACGCTGCCAATTTTTTCACCGTCAATCCAGTAAACATTCTTTCTGTAATTGTTTCGGAAATTATGAAAAACATGACAATCAAAAATGAACGGGAAAATGATTTTTTTATGGTGATTATATTTTTTTAAACAACTTTGTTGTTTTGAGGTTAAGATACGGATTAGATTGATAAATTTGCATTAAAAACCAGTCGATTCGAATATTTTAACTTTGCCGAAAATCGGGACTCGAGAGAATGTTTGCAAAATTTGCGCGGATGAGATGAAATTTGTAGATTTTAGGGATGGGTATTTCTTGAATGTAAGATGAACCAACCTGATTGGATTGCGGTGCGTTAATTAACGTTGTTTTCGCAGAGTTATCTCTGATTTACGACGAATCTTACACGTAAATCACCGTCATTGTAGGCAATTGATATCAATTCGATTATTCCGTGCTCTAGAAAAGTGGCGCGGTTATGAAACGGAGTCGTTGATTGGTCGATTTCCCACTCTGTTTTGCGGCCCACGAAATTCAAAAATAACACAACGTTATCTTCATTATTACATCGCAAAATTTTTTTCAAAAATGTTCCATCTTCATAAAAACGAAAACAGCGAATGATTTCAGATAAAAAACCAATAAAAAATCGGTCTATTCAAACTTATTCACCCCAGAACAATCAAATGAACAAGGTTGAATGGAACAGAAATCTCCCAACGAGTTTTCAATCAAAAATGAAACGACAAAGCCAGAAAAATGTTCCAGTTCACGAGACCTTTTTTATTTCTGCAAAACAATTCCGAATTTCATCGCATTCGCAGATGTTATTCAAACATGAGCGAATAAATCGTTCCAAAGTGGATGGCAAATATTTGCTCGAAACGTTTTCGAGCTCACGAGCATAAACCGACTTGACTCGGCCACCCTTCTTCCGCGTTCTTGCACCTAGAGCCGCCCTCCTTTACAGCGATTCCAAAACATGCGCAGAAACGAGCGGGGGTTGCTGGAGATCCGGAAAAGCACGGGGCCACGCAGGAGTGGTTTTCCGCTCGCTGCTTCGAATCTGCCTCTCGCACTCCTCCTTCATCCCCGGATGTCAGAGTACCAGCAGATGAGTTGAATCTCGTGACGTCAGTAGTCGACGGCAGTCGCGTCAGGCGCAAAAGCGAGCGAACAAGTGGAAGTTGCGGGAAAGGGTAGTGGCAGTAGAAAGAACCGCACTGGGAGGACGGGAAGTGTCGCACTGGACGACAGGATGTCGTGCCACGTAAAATTGCTCGAGCCAGTTCGAGACCCCAAACAGTGAAGTAGACAAATTTCTTATATTTTCTCTAGGTAAATTCAGAAAGCCGCGAGACACCGGATTTTCAATCGCGAGAAAATCAAGGCAGGGCCTTGCCGCGTTTCGTAATATTATGCGGTTCCACATTCGATCCATGCGCCAGTTATCGTCGTAATTTATACCAAACAACGAAACACCGAAAGAACGAATTGTAAAAAGCTCAAATTATTGTTTTCAGTGAAATGGCGAGCTCCGGATCCGTGATGAACGACGGGATCGGCGGCGAGACCGATGGCACTTCCACGGGAGTGCCAGGTCGCTCGCCGGGAAATCCTCTCATGTGCGGGATTTGCCACGACTACTACAACGAGCCCTGTTTGCTGTCTTGCTTCCACACCTTCTGCGCCCGCTGCTTAAGAGGACCGCACATGGACGGAAAAATTACTTGCATGATTTGCGGGTACGATACATTTTTCCCTAAAATCTTCAGAAAAAGAACTTGGAAAAATATCAAACGTTATTTTCCATTGCAGGCAAGCGACTCATTTGAAGGACGGCGCCCAAATGCCTCCGGCTGACGAACTCATGAGGCAGCTCGTGGATCTCGCGAACTGCGAGAACCCGCCGTGCGCGAATTGCGACAAGCGCGATAAAACCGCCATGTTCTTTTGCATAACTTGCGGTGAGCCGAGGATTTCGCCGAAAGAGATTTTTCGTAAACGATTGAAGTTTTTTGACCCTAGGTCAGGCGCTCTGCAACCACTGCCGGGACCACACGCACCGCGCGAAGATGTTCTCGTCGCACGAGGTCGTGCACATGAGCAAGTGTACGAAGGACACGCAGAGACGCTGCTCGACCCACGGCGAGCAGTACATCATGTACAGTCAGACGGCTAAGTGCATGCTGTGCGCGACCTGTTTCCGCGATACGCCGGCGGATGCGCGGCTTCATTGCGTGGACATCGACACGGCTTGGCAGCAGGCTTCGAAGAAGATGGAGCGCGCCGTGAACACGATTTGCGAGTTGCAGGCTGGGGTCCGAGACAGCTTGCTCGCCCTGAAATCGCAGCTGGACGAGCTGCGCCACAGCCTCGACACCGAGAAACGTTCCGTCAACGCGTACTGCCAGGGTCTCCAGGAAATGGTCAGCAAAACGCACAGCACCGTCCTCACCGATCTGCAGCGACAATTCGAGTCGAAGGAACGACTCGTCAGGACCCAATTGTTGTCCCTGGGAAGCGCACTTCCCGTGTTGCAGATGCATCTTATGCTGTGCACCGCGTTCACCAGCGGAGCCACGCGTTATCAATTTCTGGAGCTTGCTCACCTCATGCTCGATCGTCTGAGTCGGGTCGCTCAACTGGGTCATCCGTCGCGACCCCCGCTACTCACAACGCACTCCAAGATCAACTACAGAAGCGAGTTTGCTCGGATTTTGCAGCCGTACGTGACGACGGCTCAGCAGAGCCATCTCAATCAGCCTAAAGAACCTTCCGGGTTTTACGAGCAGAATCACACGATCGAGCACATATCAGATTACTTTACTCAAGTTTGTTTTCTTCTGTAATTTGTAGTTGCTTTGTGGATGGTTTTGGTTTATTGAAACGTTCTTTTTTCAGGGCAGCAAACCACAACCGAGGCAGGCTCCGAAAAGCGCGTCTGAAATAGGCCCGTTTTCGAATCACTGCCGCACTTTTGATTCTCTGCTGAAGGACTTGAGTCAGCAGTTAATGATCGTGAAGGACCGGCTTGGTGAGCTGCACCGGGACGTCGCGCTTCTTCGCAGAGCGAACACTCCGCCTTTGGGATCGCGTTACGAACACGTCGCCAGGGATTGCCGAATGTTGGACCAACAGCTGGAACATCAGCAAATAGAGCTCGAGCGGCTGAAGGGAGTCTTCGATGCTCTTTGGGAGGAACAACTGTGCAGGATAAATATAGAGAAGGAGATATTCCATTCTCAGGTTCGGTTTTGTGGCTGGAGAAGAACGGCGTTTTTCGAGAATCGAATCGTGTTGTAATTCGAGGTTTTATTTTCCTTAGATGAACGATATACTGTCGTTGAAGACCGAAGTGAAGCAGCTGCAAAATATGGCGCAACAACTGGAGCCTTTCGTCAAGTCATTTTCTACTGGGATGAGCGCGGGCGAGATCAACACTGCCGTGACCGACGCAGCGGGGCATCAACATTTACAGGCTTTGCTCGATCATCTGGCGCGTTTGCAAATGCAAGAGCCATCGCAGCAGCAGTCTCAGGCTCCGACGAAAGATTTCCGTCAGTCGAGAAGTAACATTACTGCCGATAGCGCTTATATAAAAGGTGCAGATTCGTTAATTCCGATTCCATTTGCCGAGTTTCATGATTCGTTTGACGATAGATTCCAAAGAAACGTCGACGCGGTGCAGAACGCCGTCCGGGGGAGTCGGCGCGATTTTGGATTCCAGCGGTAACATCGTCATTTACGGCAGTAACAAATCCGAATCCAAAAGAGGCGTTTTGAGTCAACTGATCGAAAAAGCCAAGACCAAGGATGACCGGAAGAAGTCGCCGGGGCGGGAGGAGCGCGATCGGAGTCGGAATCGCAGATCTGGGAGATCCCCGGAAAACACCAAGCCGAAAACTCCGCCGGGTCATTCGAAGGTGCGCTCGCTGTATCGGTCTTTGAAGAATGTCGCGGGTGATGCGTCCAACGAGGCTATCAACCAAGATAACAGGGTCTCCGATAAACAACTGATTCAACATTCCGGTAAAACAGTTGTATCTAGTTTTATCATCGTTATCATTTTTCTATATTAATTTATTCAAAAGTATTTAAATTTAGATACAATTATTTATCGAAATGTCAGGCAAAGAATGCAATTATCAGAGCATTTCAGAAGCTTCTACGATGAGTGAGACGAAGAAGCGAGTTCAGGCCCAGGTGCACCAGATGCCGGGCGATGATAAGCATCACCAGCAACCGCCGACAACGCCCAAAAGGACATCGAAAGGCGTCAAGGTTTACCCGGCGAGTGACTCGGAGGACGTCGTTTTCTACTCGGAGAAAAGCGGTCCGAATCGTCGGAGGAGCCGGCGCGCCAGCTGCGACAGTCTCAGCACCACGGGATCCGGGAACAGTCCGAGATCGAGTATCATCGTCGACGGAACCGCGATGGTGAATGAAAAATTCGGTACAACGTTGATTCTTGAGATTGAAAATGATGCAATTTCCTTTCGTTACAGAAGCAGCGCTCCTGGGAAACTTTTCCGCGACCCAAAAGCAAGCGCGCGGTTTCAGTTGGTGGCGCATCGGGAATCGTTTTCGGCCAGTTGAAGAAAGCGGATAGTTTCGAAGGACACGAAGAAGCCGTGCGCACGCTCGTTGCCGCGGTCCAGGAAACTCGGTCTCAGCTTCGGCATCACCAGGTTCATCATTACCGCTATCACCGTAAAAGTAAAACCAACTAAAGATCCAAATATGGCGATCAAAATCGATTTTTTGTTTTTGGGTTTCGATTTGTTTAGTTGCGATTATTGTCAGTCACTGAGATTTGAATATTCCATAGTTGAAACAAGAGAAAAAGTAATGTACTCAACGATTCGTTCCGGTACGTGGAGTTACATAGAAGCGATTTGAAATTTTGAATTGAATGAATTTATTTTGAGTTGAAACATTTCGCGAAATTCGTTTCCGTGTAACTGCATTTACTGGATTACTTTGGCGAGCTTATACACGATCCAAAAGTGTAGTCAATAGGAAAATGTTCAATACTGGCGATCGTATTTTAGATTCTCTGTAAGCGAGGAAATAGACCAGAAAAATGTTACTCCGATGTGCCCCGATGCAAATGTTGTCTTTCCCTGTGGAAATTGCGGGGAAAGCTTCACGTAGACGCGTGCTCAACTTCTATACGAAATTAATTCAGACACGTTTACGCGACGTAGAACATAATCTTGAGTGTGTGCGAAATTTCTGTATACGCGCCAAAAAGTATTCGAATTATTACCGCTGGGAAAAGAAGCGGCGGATTCTGATTCGCGTCAGCAAACTTCCATTCACTTTTTAAAACTTTGATATGTCATTTATACGATATACATTTCTGTTTTTTTATGCAATTTTGCCGATGCTCAGAACCCGGTCGCATTTTTTCCCCAGGGATTACAATAGATGGAATTATGTATATTACTGTTCGGTGGTATGAAGTATTACAATAAGGTTTTATATAGTCTATACCGAGCTCACTTGAAAAGTACTTTTTAAACAACAAATTAGGTGAAATGTTTTCATTTTCCTTTTTTCTTGTTTTACATTCGAGTCGCTGCGTTTTCGAGAATGCAGGGCAAGTTCTCTTTGTTGGGCTGTGCATTGTTTGAAAGAAAGTCGAGTCATATAATCGGTGCGCTTTTTAAAAGTGGTTTTACATGGTTACTGCTGTTTTTTCTTGCGAATTTTAAAGGCGTTTAATGTTATTATTGTTGAAATTATTACGTTTTGTTGATAAATACAAAAAGTATGTTACCAATGATATTATATTTAATGGATATATCAGCACTCTATGTAAGCGATATAACCCAGTTATATCTATCGAAAATTATAAAGGCTTATGGCGCCGCACGAATGATGTATTGAAGTGGGCTCAAGTCGTCTCTTCGAAAAAAAGTAATTGTTAATAAATATAATAATTGCCAATAAAACTGGTTCAGCACCGAGCCGGCATGGGCAGCCAAACTAGATGTTTATAATGATCGGCTCATGGAATATAATATAATGATTTCGAATAATTTTATCGATTTTATAATAGAGAATACGTATTTACAAAGTATTTATGCGGTTGAAAAATGGAAAACTGGAGACATTGCGATTTACGTAATTTGAAAAATAGAAAAGGGTAATAAAACCACTGCCGAATTTTGTAAGCAACGATATGATTTTATAAGCCAACGAAATCCAAGAGCTTTGTCCGTATCTTATGCTTTGCTGTCACGGCACTGCCCGAGTTGATAAATTTTATTGAACACCGACTCTCTAGAAAGTTGATATTGTTTCGAAACACTTGCACATGGCAATTGTATTTATACAATGTACAATAAAAAAGAACAAAAAAACATGTATTTTTCATTTGCCAACGACAAATCCAAATGTTTTGTTTAAACAGAGCTCGCTTTTTATTCGTCAAATATTTACACTTAATCCACAATCGTAAAAAATTGTATTTACAACAAAGTATCGACGCAGGTACAGTTACATGCCTATTATTTCATCGAATGTGAATATTACGACCGTTTAATTTGTTTAACGTGGTCTTGAAACTGTTCTGACGTTTGCTCTGTATTTTCGGATTTCCTTGTGCCATTATTATTTTCATCGCCCTGCATTAATTGTCGCAGGTTAATATTCAGCTTATTCTTATTAATTGTAATCGTCTTGTTGAATATACTGACAAGGCCCCAATCATGACTTGAATTTTTGCTCGATAACGAAAGAGTTTTTAGCGAGTTGACCATTGCGACTTGTAAGTTTTCCAACTCTGTGCTGCTTACATTTTTACTGGCATTCAATGTCGTCTCTAATGGGTTACAAATATAAAGCGCCGCGTTGTTGGGTTTTATTATAGCTTTACCATCTCTTATCGAGATTGCTCGTGTGTTGAAATCAAACTCGGAGTAATATTGGAAGAAACCGATGAGCAAATCTTCGAGGGAGCTTTCGTTGGTTTGCTTCCTCTTTATCTGTTTCACGTCACGAACGAATGTACAGTCGACGTGATTGTCTGCTATTCTGATGTCGTTCTTTCCTGTGGACAATCATTTAACTTTTAATACTCGTAAACAATTTAATCGAGTTTCAATAGGAATGAACATACCCGCTAATTCTTTCAAATACTTCACGGTCGGAAGTACATTTACTTGTTGCAAATAGAATATTACAAATAAACTCAGGGGGAAATTCGTGATCCGTGGTCCTGGTATGGAGTTGGTGATATTTGCTATGCTGGCCCACTTTTTTATGGTAAACACAAGCGGCCTCACTCTATAGTCAATTTGGCCAAATAAATATAGTAGCTCGGTCATATAGATCCCTGTCCTGGAAATAAATACCAAGTTTTTAATTAAAATCATGTATTTTGTTTGTGACGTTGTTCAATCATATTTGTGACACACTCACATGTTTGTCATACTCAGATCACATTCTAACCCAGTTATTGAGTGACTATACTTGATAATGGGCACTCTAGCATGCAGAATTCTCTTGACATTGGTAATGCACGGCATTAAATATTGCATGTTGCTGGCCAAGGTTTCCATGATGTTTGTGATCCTTGAATTTTCATCATTTGATGCTTTTGTGAGATAAACCAATCTTTTCGATGGCATGTCCTGAAATACATGACATTTTGTTATTTCCAACGTCTCTTATAAAATAATAATTGTATCGAGTAAAAAGTTTACCTCTAAATTACTTTCCAAGGACATTACTAAATCCAAATCGCACCCTTGTTTTCCAAAACCACTCACGGAAGAACCAAAAGGAAGTACTTTAGCAAGGGGAAATAAACCAAGTAAACTATTTTCTAGTTGATTGGCGGTGATGAATCTCAGCCTTGTTTCCACATCGTTCAATTTTGTTACACGGTATAACGTTGCTATTTGATTCGATACCTGTAATTATCAAACAAAAGTACAGTTACAATGAAATATTCTACACATAAAATTATACAAATCAAAAATAACAAAACGCATACTGTTCGTGCCCCAAGCAGCATATCGTTGATTTGTTGTTCCGTTTGTATTTTTACAGTCTGCATCGAAGTTGTAACATTTTTATCGTAATTTTTTGAATTACTTGCACTCTTTTGAAGTATATTATTTCGAAACCACAAAAAACTGGATTGAGATGGTACTATCTGCTCCTTGTTAACGTGAATCACGTTGGCCATGAGGTTTTTAACAGATTCAATCGATCGAAAATCGACTATCGCGCAGTGCTGAAAAAGCAGTAAATTGTTTATTCATTGAGTTTTACATTTTCTTTGATAAGATTGACATACATACCATGCTTTTTGGATTTATGTAATGGTGAATGCCATTGACTTTTCCATATTGAGAACAGTACTCATTCAAGTCTGTTAATGATTTCAGTGACTGTACATGAACGACTATGCTTTTCTGAGCCTCTGACTTTCGGTGATTCAAAAAATGTTCGAATGTAACAATTTGGTTCTCAGAACTACCTAAAATCACAACAAATCAAAATATTTTATGAAAAATGTGTAGATCACCGGCGTATATTATCCATCATTTATCAGTTTATCGAGGAAAAATGTAATATGTACAAAAATGTTCGATGTTTTTGACCATTTTTGTTATTGAAGTAATTTTTCTTTGTCAAACGAAAAGACAAGAAAAGAGAAATATATTCAATGACAATATTTACTTTTAATCGTGCAAGGCAAGTTATATAGACGTACAAAGCTAAAGTTTCAATTTCAGGAAATGTTTTTCTCGTAATATTTTGAGGTTATAATGGAATAACGCACCTGTACGTTCGTAGAAAGTTTTATTTGGACGATTTATTACAGGCATGACCCGACAATAGTGTCTTCGAGCCATGTTTAATTTTTTGGTGTGCAACATCAGTTTGCTGCAGGAATTTTTCAGTAATAAAAAAGAACCCCCACTGGTTAGTTTGGTTAACATTTCGAACAACTTTGAGGTTAGAAGTAAGCGGCCGATGTGTCTGACATCATGGATAGAAGGAGGGGAGGGGGGCAAGAAGACTTGGAGGGGGAATATGAAATGTTCTTTACCGACGTCAAGAGAGAATTTTTGAAACGTTTTGAAGCATGTTCTGATTTTCATTTCCAGCACGAAACTTTTTACTTTTATCCAAGGCTCAATTGAATTTTATGGGGATTCAGATAGTTTGAAGTTTTCGATTCATGAAAATTCACGATTCACGAAACATGAAAATTCGGTAAGAAATAAAAATTTTTCACCGATAAAAACGAATAAAATTTGTAATTGTTCGTTACGAGCATTATTGCACAATTTTTTCACTCGCGTATTTTTTTTCGAAAAGAAGAAGATATTGTTAAATAAATTACGCGGGCATCTAAAATTAAATTAATTATCTTGCATTATAAATATTTCCTCCAATTCACTCTTGCATTCGGTGACCGGACGACTACTTTAATCGGTTCGTATTTTATATCGAACCAAATGAGAATTTAAAAACCGGATAAAAAAAGGACATTTTTATTGTAACAACCTTTCTGAATAAATTCTTTCCTCGATAAATGTTATCGTGCAAAATGCCGAATAATAAAAATGTATAAAAAGGTCTGACGACCATGAAAATAAAAATCGCATTCCCAACATTTTCTTCGCAAAATGTAAATTAGTGAATAATAAAATCTCCAATAAACGCGAATAACGCTTACATCGCGAGTGCATCAATAACAAGAAAATAACAACATTCGTCTCATCAATCAAACTTTACAAAAATCTTCATTTTTCCTCAGACCCGTGAGACCGTGAATCCGCTGAATTAGCGGGCCCATAAAAAATCATAAAAAAAATCTCCGCCGCCAAAGTGCGCGCATTCTCGCGTGTAATTAAAACGCAGTGAACTGTACCGTTACTCGCGCCGCAATTATTTTACTCCTTTATTTCGCGAGAATGAAGCATCGCTAATTTTATCGATTACGTGATCCAGCTGTCTCCCTCCAACCTTTCCTTTTACGTCTCGCGATCTTTCTTTTACTCTTGTCATAATTCGCAAGGTTGCCTTCCCCAGGCATTCGAAGAGGATAAATTATTTCAAAAAAGCCTCCCGAGATAGTTCCCAGTCGGAGAATAAAGACCGCCACGTTCCTATCTTTGCACATTTGCCCTCCCTCTCTATCACTCTTCCTTTCTTTTGTATCTCGCTCCTTCTCCCTTCTATCCAATCCTTCCTTATGGGACCGTTAAACAAGTTTCACAGTAGTCCCACTGGTTACCATCGTCGACTCGTGTGCGCACGCGCGCAGACAGTCCCAAGTTTCGCGTCTACAGCAACAGACGTGAACGTCCGGTCCAGGCAAGTTTTGGCGTTTTGTGCTAAAGTGCGTCGCTCATTAACATCGAATCATCGGAAAAATTCGGCGGGGCTCAAATTAAGTACATTAAAGAGTCCAAGAAAGTGGGAGGAGGAGCAATAAATCGCGGATGCCAAGACTGAAAGTAGCGAGGGGTCAACACATTTCGACATTCCATCGAACCATAATGCAATAATGTGAAATGAAATTGCTAAAGAGCACGCATTAGCTAGCATTGTTCGACGCGTACTCGTGTTTGTACCTTTGGAAGCGTTTAATGTCAGTATGCAAGGTCATTCGTCTCGTAACGCGCCATCATAGGGAATAGCGAAGCATGAAGACCCTCGGGATTCCAAGATTTCGATGAAACATGGAAAAAAGCCAAACGAGGAATTAGCTCGCGAGGAAGAAATAGATCTCGGCTTCTTCGCTGTTCAGGGATCGAAAGGCCGCTGCTCGAATCGGTTTCTGTTGAGCTCGCGGAAAAGACGCGCAACAGGTGAGAAAACACGGTCTTACTATAGCAGGATTTCTCCACTTCGCGCGAGCTCTCGTGCGATAGATTCTTTGGATTTGAGGGGATTTCGGAAATTCGCAATCGATGTAACTTTTACGCGAAAATTGATTGAAGCGGGAGATTTCGGAGGGCGCGGCGTAATTCGCGGATTGGAATTCCGAGGTTCGGCGTAACCTTGAGAGGGGCCGAAATTGAAATTCTTTTATCTGTTTCGAATCGACGTAACAATAATGAGGCGCGTCGGATAAGGGAAATGGGCCCAAGGTCGTTGATGAGTTTCCACTGTAGTCACACTTGTGCTTATATAATTAGGCTCTGGAGCCTTTTCTGGCGGTGACAGCACCGCGTGGGATGGAAATTCAAATGTGCAACTACTTTACAGGTAGTTGCAGTAGTTACTAAAAGTAAGAGTCACGGCAACGAAAACATACTCATGGTCCATCCTTATTAGCTTCGCTCGAGTGGAAAAAGGAACCTTGAAAAAAGAGGGAAACATTTGGGCTTGCTTTTTTGCCAGTTTCTTTCCGAATCTTTGTTTATACTCGGTCACAATTAATTGGAAAACCCGATAATCAGGGAAAACTGCGCGGAATCTGGATTTTTCGAAATTTTTGTTTAAGGTTGTCCGGTCGTTTAATGCAAGAGTGAATTGGAAAACATATTTATAATGCAACATGATGAATTTCATTTGATTTGCCAGCATTTTTTATTTAACAATATCTTCTTCTTCAGGAAAAATAATACGCGAGGGAAAAAATTATACGAAAATGCTCGTAACGAACAATTGCAAGTTTTAACAGGTTTTATCGGTGAAACTTTTTTATTTCTTAGCTCATTTGCATGTTCGGCCATTTATATTGTTCACGGGACAATTGGCAATAACTTTACCGTGGCGCTTTGGAAAAATATCAATTTGCAAAAAAGATACATGCGTTTGTTTAAAGAATTTTTAACCGACTTACTGAACAAATGCATGTTTTTTCTTTGCTAATGAATAATTTTTCAAAGCGCCACGGTAAAGTTGTTGCCAATTGTCCTGTAAACAATATAAACGGCCGAATATGCAAATTAGCTGAGAAAAAAAAAAGTTTCACCTATAAAACCTGTTAAAACTTGCAATTGTTCGTTACGAGCATTTTTGCATAATTTTTGCACTCGCGTATTTTTTTCGAGAAGAAGAAAGATATTGTTAAATAAATTACGCTGGCATATTAAATGAAATTAATTATCTCGAATTATAAACTTTTTTTTCATAAGACTCATTTCATTAGTCTTTCATTATTTTAATAATTTATTTTGTTGTTTGGGCATTAAGACCCAAAACCATACTCACACACATTCATAAAAATGCAATCTATAACATTTAGTAAAAAATTACTATAATCATCAAATTTTCAAAAATGCGAATCTTCAATCGAGGAAAATAAATCTCGGAATGCTAGAAGAGTTAGAAAATATTATATAACGAAGTAGAAAATACCGTCTCAACTTTACGAGCAAAAACCAATCAAAAATGTGTTACTTCAGAGCGCTGAAACCCCCATTTCATAACATCAATTTGTTCTTGATCTACATATTCGATAAAGATTCACGTCGCTTTTTGCCGATAAACGTAACGGTTCTTCGTCATCAGAACCGCATACTAAAAAACGTAATAGATTCCAATCTACCGTTGATTCGTCAACACGCAATAATTTCGTTAATCATTCCAGCCATGGACCGGCGAGGGACTCTACTGTTAAAAATCGTCGTGGTAAGTTCAAAAAATTACACTCCTTCGAAATAACTCGTTCCTTCCAATGACTTTTCCCTCGAAGAAAGTTCAACAAAAAATATACCACAGGAAACTGTTCGTTAGAACTGTACCTCGAACATTCTGTAACGTTTCTTCATTTTTACAATCGCGAACGTTCGCGACTGGAGGTAGAAGTTGACTGAACTTTTCCTGGGACGTTAAAAAAACGATTATCTAACTTTTCTACTCCGCGGGGACACTTTTGCACGCGGAGATTTCCCTATATTCGCGTTTCATTTACAAACGCAGCGGATTACCGGAGGCTAAGGTCGTTCTTGCACCTCAAGAGTACTGTTATGTTACAGATGACGGTGCTCGCCACGCGCAGCGACGCACACGAGATTCATGTTTCCACGCAACCATCTTGTGAGTGCCTAAACATTTTCATACTTCCAACGTTTTTCTCCTTTCACTCTCAAAATGTAACGTCTCTAATTGTTCCGCCAGGCACATTCGATTTCACACTCATAAACAATTACAAATTACGAAAATTGTTACTAAAAATTGCGTTTTTACAGCGTCTCGGGCGGTTGCACACCAGGTCAAACCCAAGTGCGCCA
>JABFQM010001933.1:0-17668 GCA_022816865.1 Zelostemma sp. ZL-2020
CCGGATTTTACGCTGCACCCGGAAGTCGTGACGAGGCAGGACAACGCGAACAGCAAACAGTACCTGGAAGCGATCACGAAGCACGTTTACGACAATTTGAAGATGGTCCAGCACTCGCCAAGCGTGCAGATGCAGGACGTGCCCTGCGACGCTTTGGCGCCTGAGGATAGTCGACAACCGGAACCGGATCCGGACTCTAGGCAGAATCCTCAGGACACGGACAAAATTGTGGAGCCAGCGAACGAGTATTACTCCGGTGACAAGGATCAGGATAAAATGGATACTAGTGAAACTTAGACGGCGGGGGGAGGAGGGTGATTTTATTTTGTATGATTGTGTTTGAGCGCAATAAAGGTTTTTAAGTAAATCTCTCTGGGTTTAAATTTAATTCAATTTTTATTGATTTAAACATAACTTTTCAACGTTTTTACAGTAATGAGGACTCGACGTCATCGTTAACAACTCTCGGGAATCAAACATGGACTTTGTCAGTTCTATTTATTCTTTGAACTACATCTATTCTCTCTCCGAAGAACTGCATCACAAAACTTTGGTCCCGCGTTAATCGAATACAAATAGGAAAATTGCGAACCAGTCATGCAGGAAAATTTCAGAGAAGAACAAATTGTCATGAAACTGTCTCTGCAGTGTAATCAAATGTGTTGATTCATCGAATGAATGTCGGAGCATGAGATGATGCGAGAAAATGAGAAAACTTAACATTCGATGTAATTTGAAACGTGTTGCACGAGGAAGTTACATTTACGGCGTATCACGGCGCGTAATTCCTCGACAAATGAATGTGCATGTATCATGATTAGCATCTTCGTGATGATCGAACTCGCGCGAGTGTAATTGACGTAAAGTGCCTCATATCGTTACATCTGCGATAATATGTGTAACGTTCATGACAATGTACTTTATTCTATCGTGTTTTTAGTTGGTCATGGTCAAAGTCACCGTTGACAAGCCGCAGATGAACTCAATCACTACATTTACTTTATAGATAATAAATGGAACAATTGGCATGATCATTTTGTCAACATTTTTCAGTTATTCGAATGTAAAGTCATGGTTTATCACTTGCGCTAGTTTTATCAAGACTCGTTGCATATTTTTATTTAATTTTTAACTGCCGAGTATAATTACAATTAAAAATGAACAGGCAGTTGACTTTTCTTCCATACCAGTGCGTGCCATTAAGTTTAATTGGCAAAATGGTTAAACAGGTGTTTACTATGAGCGTTCACGTACTTGGAGTAAGATAAAATGCAGATTAATGCGTGAAGGATTTGCAAAATATGTTTTTTTTCTCCGAGAAATAAATGTTATCAGCTTCTTGTTAATTTGATCTACTTAGAATTGTATGATTACGAATCGCAATCAGCGGATTAAATTCTATTTTTTAACGAGCAGCTTTGAAATGTTGAAATGCGACACGGCAACTTTTAAACAAAGAACTTTGACGTTCACGGATCATCCAATCGTGAAATGTTTTCTTGGTCACCGAGCTCTCTCGAGGATTTGTTTATGCCCGAGTCCCAAAGGTACCGATGATAAAGGTACCTTTTTGTAAGGGTGACCAGTTTCGTAACAAAGCTGCGGTCGCCAGAGAAATCGCGAAAGTTGCACTCAAATTACAGCGGACTCAATGAATAAAATTAGGAAAAAGCCGGAAATAAATTTCCAACGAGCCCGCATAAAAATCTGGACTTGAAGGCATGGTTTGTGAAGGGAAAATCAATATTTTTCTCCGCGAAAGAAAACTCAAAATGGTGCAAATAAAATCTCCAGAGACTGGAATTGGCAGGGAGTACAATGGTATATCACTATTACTTGCTCAATTTTATGTAGTCTTAGAGTTTTCACCGTGCACTCAATATTTGCTCAATCTACCGCGACATGATACGCGGTAAATTTATTTGCGCGACCCAGATAATTGGTCGAATCGCGGGGAAAAAATGCAATTGTCAAGATTCAAGGGACAATTTTCCGATAACTCGAAAAATTGTGACTTTAGAACATTTCGTTCATATGAAATTGAATAAATTTCGCCCGGGCTGTTTTCCAAGTGTGGTTTTTGGCAGGATGAATTGTAGATTCATTTTATTTGAAGCAATGAAATAAATTTCACCCCGCGTTTCCGTGACAGTGACTGATTTTCAAAAACTTGGAATTGCGAGGTGAAACGGGCGAAAAAAATGAAAAAAGTAGTCGGCTTCTGACGCGAGATATTTGTCCGAATACCGAGGCAATTGCGCAATAAAAATGCAATTCGATGCTTTTTGGCCTTTAACATTACAGCCGTAATTGCGATAATAAATTTTCGACTGTAGTAATGATTTTTCGCAATCGCGCAAAGCACAGAAAGGCGATTAAACTTTATTATTCTTTAGTGTCCGAAATGATCGGAAAGAGTCGAAGTGAACTGCGCTTTTCGGAGAATAACTTTTCCGTAATTGAAATACATAAATTTCCTCGATAAGGTAATTGTACTGGGCATTGTCACTTTAAGCGAAATTCAGAACTTTGCAAAACTTACAAAATTATTATTTAACACTTCAACGTAATAATTGTCATTGGAATTTATAGGGCATCGTCATAAACACCAAACAGCTTTTCATGATAGTGTTCAGATACAGTCGAGATTAAAAATTATTTATAGACAAAATACATTACGAAGACATTATGGTACGTTTGAATTCTCGTTTCTTATCCAACATATTTTTGTGAAGATTGTTTTTACAATTAAAAAAAAATGAATTTCCAATGCTTCAATAATATTCTTGTTGTTGTTAATTCACATATTTTCTATACTTGAATAGTTGTAATCTAAATGTAAGTTCATACCTATAGAATTTCCGTTTCTTTATCAACGCACGTCCCCAAATTCCTCAATTACTACAAATCGTTCTAGATATGTCACCTAAAATTCTGCTGACCAATTTTCCAACCCCACCACTCAATTCCCGATAATATAAGCACAAAAGATCGAGATTCAGAGAGTTGAGTTATTGTTGGAATCCAGGAATAACACGGCAGTGACGATCCCCCGTACACTCACCTTAATTAAACGGTAAAAAGTGCAAGTATTCACAGCGATTAGTGTTTCGCTTCAAGGAATTACTGTTTATTCACAGTGCGAGATTAAAAAGTGAGAAGAGTTACGAGATTAACTTTTTGCTTCTTTTCCATGGAAGTTTCGGAAGAACTTATCTTAATACCCAGAGCTTAAATTGTCACGTACGGTCAAATCCCGCTTCTTTACGCTCGATATACAATGAAAAGATAAAGATAGTTTGTTCTTAGCTGCTAGGCTTTGATCGAGTTCTACGACTGATGCAATTTTTATTCGACCTGCCAACTTCGACTTTCGTTTTCTTCGCGAGCGCTGAACATTTTTGAATGCAAATAAAAGACGGAAAAAAAGAAAGGGTCGGGTTTCGGTGTTTCGTCAGGAGAAATCTCGAGCTTTCTCTGGGCTGTATTAGCGAAGGCCGTAATCCTGCACCTAAGTTTTGAAAGTCAAGTGCGTCCAAGATGAGCCGCCAAGAATAACAGCTCTAATATGCTGTAATTCAATCTAGATGTTCGATCGAGTGGGGATACATTGCATAAGTTTACTCTACACTAGCTCACTTTTTAGATGCTCGTATCTGTAGACGTAAGAATACGAAATCAAGATAACTGGCAGATTTGAACAGCAGGTACTTATCCCCGGTAGCTCGAGTGCGGGAGCACGCCATCGAACGAGAGATTTGGTATCTCAAAGCGAGTCGGCTTTCAGTCAAGTGGCAGAATGAAGTGCGAAAGATCAGTGATTTGGGTTCCAAGAACGAAACGTCTATTTTTGATTCTCGTGCTCTTGACTTCATTCATCGAAACTTCGCTCTCGGAGTGGAATAATGTCAAAAGCGAAGGTAGAATTTATTATTTGATTTTTTAATTTACCTAATTCGAAGTTACGGAAAATGACGAGTCTCGGGTTAGTACGTTGATGTCAAGGAATGAAGCCGAAAGTGAAACCAAATAAAACGCCTCGAGATCCTTTCAATCTAAAGCTAAAAAATTAATGAGTAGTTTCAAAAATACCCGAAACAATTAAAATCTCATTCCGGTAATCGACTTCCTTTTCTCATCCGACGACACAAATCCTTGGAGTATCGAATTGTAAATGGACATGAAGTATTCTTACAATGTTTTCCTGTCAACGTCAAGGATTACATAAATTAAGTATGCGTCATCGGCATTTGAATAAACTTTTAGAAGTTTAACAAATCGTGGAATCAAATTTACCGGCATTTGAATAAACTTTTAGAAATGTAACAAATCGTGGAATCTAATTGTTCGTTAGCTAGATAAACTAATAAATAAGATTGTTGACATGTTTGATTATCAAATCAATCTTCCTGATTTCACAAAAACTGAAACTGGAGCGAAAACAAAAGTTGAACATTATTTTCCGTCGGTTCCATTCCTTGGTCGATGTACGTAATTGAAATTAATTAACGAATTAAATTTCTCATTTAATTTTCACGGTAGCGGGGTATTTCTCATGAGAGCGTATCAAGATCTTAACCGATTTGGTTACGGTCTGGTAACGTCTTAATTACTTAATGTCCTTATTAATCGAGGTAAAACAAAGTTTACCTCTGCATCTCGGAAACTTCACTCGTGTCTTTTTTCGTCTCCGAAAAATCGCAATTGCAAATTAAAAATGGACAAGAAAGAGAAAATCAAGCCTGCAACTGTTTCAGCGCCAGTAAAAAAGTTGAAAATTCTCGCCGCCTTCGCCCACCCCGGCAAGAGTCACTTCAAATTCTTCGAGCCGCTGTTAATAGAGCTGGTTAATCGCGGTCACCAGATCACAGTGATCTCCTACTTTCCAAGGTCAAAAGAGAGCAACGTAACATTGCCGAACTATAGAGACATCGATCTTGGAGACAACGACGATGACGTTTTCGTGGACGTTATCGACCTCGGCGACATCAACGACGAGATGCCGTTGCGATTCGCCTTCGAATTGGAATTACTGAGAATCTGGTCCGTCGAGCACTGCAACAAAGCCCTGGGCAACAAAAAGACCCAAAAATTGTTAGCCTCGGAAGAGAAGTTCGACCTTGTGTTGACCGAGATATTCAACAGCGATTGTTTTCTATGTCTCGTCGATCGGTTCAAAGCCCCGTTTTTAGCCCTTTCGTCCCACGACGTGATGCCTTGGGCCCTGCAGCGGTTTGGGAATCCCTACGAGCTCAGTTACATTCCGAATAACTTCCAGTCTTGGAGCACGAAAATGAGTTTTTTCCAGCGCGTCGCGAACGTTTTTTCGTTCTACTACGCCATATCGTACTACGGCACCGCGTATCAATGGTCAATGCAAAAAGTCGTCGATGAGAAATGCGGGAAGAACCAGACTCGCCGGCTCAAGGACATCAGCGGTCAAGTTTCGGCTGTTTTGCTGAACACGCATTATTCGATTTTCGGGGTGAGACCGATGATCCCGAATATCGTCGAGGTCGGAGGACTTCACATTCCTCGGGAGGTAAAACCGTTGCCCGGGGATGTGAAGAAATTCCTCGACGATGCCGAGGAGGGGGTGATGTATTTCAACCTGGGCTCGATGGTGAAGGCGTCGTCAATGCCGAAAGAACATCTCAAGGATATTTTAAAGGTGATCGGCGGCCTAAGGCTAAAAGTGCTCTGGAAATGGGAGGAAGAGAAATTACCCGGCAAACCCGGGAACGTGATGCTGAGGAAATGGCTGCCGCAATTCGATATCCTGAGTGAGTAAACAAGTGAGATTGATGACGGGATTGGGTATTGATTCGTCACTTGGGTATGAAATTTCGTCGCGGGCCGGTGAAAGTAATTTTTAAAGAGAGGATTAAACTTTGCTCGCGCCGAGTTTGAAAGTTGAGGAAATTTCCGTGGGTGAATTGAATTGCGTTATGAAGAACTGTAATATTAACAGATCATCCTAACGTGAAGTGTTTCCTTGGTCACGGCGGTCTCCTGGGTCTTTCCGAGAGCGTCCTCGCAGGAGTCCCCATGGTGTTGATACCCTTCTATGGCGACCAATTTCACAACGGAGCCGCGCTGGTTGCTCGAGGAACTGCGAAAGTTGTATATTACAGCGAACTCAATGAAGAGAATTTGGGACGAGCTCTACACGAAGTTTGCCACGATTCCAGGTACAACATTCACCAAAATTTACAAATTGTCGAATTTACATGTTTTTAGAGTTTGCGAAAAATGGGGGAGATTTTTAATTGAGTAGATATTTCTGTCCACGTTGAGAACAATTTTTCATCACTCTAACGAACAAGGTTTAGTTCATTTTCAAGACAACAGAAAATCATCTTTTTCCAACTCAAAAAAGATGATAAAAATGTATACGAAGTAAAAAAAACTGATATGAAAGAAAATTGCAGTTAAAATAACTGAGATTTTCCATCTACTTAATTTACTTCAACAAAACAATTCTCAACTGCAGCAAATTGTCCAAATTAGAGGAAAAAATAGAACTTTTCCGGACTAAATGACTTTCCCAGTAAGATTTGTTCGGAAGGGAAAAATCAATGTTTTGCTCTGTTATAGATACGGAGAGAGAGCGAAGGAACTGTCAAAAGCATATTCGGACCGGCCAGAAAGCCCCCTCGAGACAGCGGTGTGGTGGTCTGAGTATATAGGCAGGAGCAATAAGAACTACAATTATTTGCAAAGCTCGGCATCGAATTTGACTTGGTATCAGTATTACCTCCTCGACGTTCTTCTCAGCGTTCTCGTTGCACTTTCAATATTTGTATACTTGTCCTATCGTTGTTTGAAATTCGCGGCAAACTGCTTCAACCCTCCGAAGAAGTCCTCAAAGCTGGGGAATGGATTGAACCACAATACGGAAAAGAAAAAGAAATGAAGGCATTGTTTTTTAATAACTGTAAATATATTCAAATAACTCACAGTATGTGTTCTGCCAACTATAATTTGCGTCGTACAAGCTGTAGATCGATGTTCAATTTCAACTTTGAGTCAAGTTTTTATCAACACTCGTAGCAGATAACGCGAGTAAAACAAGATAGAATATTCTTAGCAATCTTAAATCATGTTTGGCGTTGTTCGAGCTCGCAAATTTTACAGGTTTTTTCTTAAGAACACACTGAGAAAATGAACGCGAGTTGTTCCTGTTTTTGTTTTAATAGATAAATCGATTATTAAAATATGTCGAACGTCGTTTCTGAATCACTGATACGCGAATCTGCGAAAATAAACTTCTCAGTGTATTCGGAGTGGCGATGGGAAGTTTTTTTCCTTGTTGCAAAAAACACGAAAAAGTGACTCGTACGGAATACAAGTGTTTTATTTACAGAGACACAAACTCGTGGTGTAAAATACTGAATTGGTAAATTGTGAAAAAACGGCGAGATATCGATGTGAACGGTTTGATATTTTTCCTGATCGAGGTACAAGTGTCATTTTTGGGATCTCCGGTTACGGAACGTCGGCGAAAATGAAAAACGCAGAGCCGAGGACAGCTCGTTGCACGTGTTTCAGCCTGAATATTCAGTTTTTGCGAAATCGAAATCAGTCGTGAAAAAATTGTTTACCAATTCGCGCTAAAAATATCGACTCGCGATAAAAAAGCGACGTTTGCTCGGCTCTGCTGATATGTTAATACCGTGTATCATGGATTATTATTATATAATAGTGGATGTAACGCAAACTCGACGCAAATCGAGGTCAAGTTCAAGAACTAACAAGGTCGTAAGATTAAAAATTTTTCCAGCTTCGGGAGAGCGCCAACTTATTACAATAACATGTGACGGAAAAGTTGAGTAAAATTGTTTACTGGTACTTAGAAGTAAATTCGAAATGAACGAACTTTTGCGTCCGAAAAATTGCGCTGTTGAAATTTCGTTGCATCGACCCCGGGAGAAGCGAGTAAATTTTCAACTCCCTACAAACTTCGTATTAAATTCCAAACTCTTATTAATGTACCAATCGAAGATATCACAACAAAATTTCATACATTCGTTTACGAGTCATTCTACACAAGCGCGCTTTCCTTTCTCTCGCTTACATATTGTTCATTCAAATCTTGCACGGATTCATCGAGAAACAAGCCGGAAACAAAGCTCTGATTGTACAAAATAGTTTCTTCCGAGTTGGGCAATCAGTCACGAGAGAGATATGTTTTGTAAATGGCCGAACTGCGGAAAGTAGTCGAATGAAATTTCGCGCGGATCGCGGCTTCCCTATCAAAAATTCTTTCGAATGCTTTTATTGCTGCAACAATTATCGCTTGCTTGCTCGTTATAAATTTACATAACGTTTCCATGCTAATTTGCGTACATTGAAAAATGATTTTTATACTTAATCGTGCCTTCGGGATGAGAGGATACATTTCAGAAACTTCGCAATCTTTATCATCGCATAGGTCAGAGAAAATTTTTTTCAAACGCTACTTATCGAATTTAGTTTCGCTAAAGGAGACAATTTAATGGAAAAATCTTGCTACAAAAATATCCTTCGCTCGAGCGAATTTTTATGCGATTCGTAACTTGTTAATTTTTTTAAATTCCAATACGACACATTTCTGTCACTTCTCGACAAAGTTCAAGAAGAAAAAAACCATTTGAAAACGTTATTTGACCGGGAAAGAACCGTTAATGACACACCCTTGTAACATCAAATTCCAATAATGTACAACGAATCGTGCCAACGTGTCTCAACAGTGTAACAAATGCCAACAATTCTCATGTCTCTTCCACGGTTCTTTTCTCGGCGCTATTTTACTTTCGCAGTGTAAATAAACGAAACAAAATTGCTACGAAATCACGTACGACTACGAGCACATTTTTCAATGTACACGATACAAACAATGGATTGCCCGCCGACGGAAATAAGAAACAAAGTCGGGGGCAAACGAGTACCGTGCTGATTGGGTATAATTAAAGACGCGCTAGACGAAGAATTCAAGTTTTGTAAACAATCGATTCGACTAGGCAGCGTAGCATATGTAATTACATAACGGCACACTTTTCCTTTAAACTTATCGCGTTGTTACTTTGTACGGGCTGCAGCGAGACCGAGCGGTTCTTCTCGAGCGTCAGAAGATCACGAAATAGAGCGTTTACATTATGGTTCGTCTTTGCCGAGGTTTCCAAGAAGCCGCAGCCCCAATTCGCGGCCTCTGCTTCGCCTTCGCTCATCGACACTTCCCGTACCGATGGGTCTTCGTCGCATTTATTACCTACCTGAAATTTCACGTTTCTCTCATTTCGTTTTTCATTATCCCGCGAAATTATTCTCAGCTTTGATTAAGGTTGTCATTGTTCAACGGAAAAAACTATTTCAACCTTATGAACTATCTTCTCAACGATATGATAATGATATCTTTCAAAATGACTCTTTTTTTTCCCGAAGAAAAATTACGGAGCATAAATTATTAATGAATGACATTGTGGCAGTATAATGAACTTTTTTTCAGTTCTCTTGATTAGAATTTTGTATTTTTTAACTGATTTGAATTCTCATTTTGTTCGTTTTTAGATTTTCAACAATGCCCAGCTTAAAAATTTGGAAAATAGTCAATCAATAGTTGTTTATCGTATGCTGTAAATAAAATCATGTTACTCCTCGATGATAAACTATTTTCTATATTTTTAACAGGCGAATTGTTTTAAATCCAATAACGAACACAATAAGTGTTTTTTAAACCAGTTAAAAAATACGAAATATTAAGGAAGAGAACTGGAAAAATGCACCATGTGTTTTGTTGATAATTGTTGCTCACTAATTTTTTCGTAGAACAAATGAGATTTATTTCAGTAGATACCATCAAAAAATTGTTGAAAACAAAGTTAACAACACTGATTTCCGTGGAAGAGCTACCTTAAACCTATTTCTTGGCATGATTTCAGAATTTTTCTCGCGTTTAGAAAAATGGCGATAATTATAGAAGGACACCCTATCACGATTTCCCTGCAAGTTTCCGAGCTGTATATTAATTATCAAACGAAAAAAAGTACACGAGAAGGGTTATATTTTCGTGAATAAGTTTAGTTTCTTACGATTTATGTCCTAGTTCTTAAATCATAAGAAATAAATAGTTACGAGTCCTTTTTTGGTTTAAAAATTAATATAAAGCCCGGAAATTGCGATAAGAGTGTCCATTTTTAATTCCAGCTTCGTCCTTTTCGAAAAGTGAAAAAATTGATAAGTCACGCCCCTCCCCCCCCCCTAAAAATCTTGTAGATTCGACGTAATTTTATTAATCTACCAAAGTGTTCATTCATCACTTAATAAAAAAGCATTTTCTTGAACCAACAGAATATTTCTTCGAATGTGAAAGAAATCGTCCAGGTTCAATCAAATCTGACGATGTCTAATTTTAGCTGATCATCCTGAAATGACATTTCATAAGATTTCCTCGCTATGATCAAATCTGATTAGCACTGATTAGACGTGGACAAAATTAGGTCTAATCAAGTCTGATCAGATCTGATTAGGCCTGATCTGATCTAATCAAAGCTAAAAAATGGACTCTTCATGTCTGAGGTTCATTTCCAGGGTAAACAATTGTTTTCGACCTTGAAGAACGCGGAAGAAACTTACCAGCATTATAGGGATTTGCGATACGTCTTGTCCCTTCAATTCCCTGATGATGGCCCAAATTGGTCGTAATTCTTCGAGGCTCTGTCTCGAAGAAACGGAATACACCAGGATAAAGGCATGGCCTTTGCTTATGGAAAGACGTTGCATTGCAGGGAACTGGTGAGACCCCGTTGTGTCCGTGATTTGAAGTGTGCATATATTCTTATTGCAACTAATCACCTGGAAGGAAGATTTTTTTCAGGCACGCTACGCATCACGAACATAGCGAAGGGTCTCGTCAGTTTTGGTTTCTTCGAACTTTGCCGTTCGATGTATCCACGGAAGACAAAGTGTCGGAGGGAAAATTCGGCCCATTTGGTTCTTGAGAAACGAACTGGGAAACTGGTTCTTCTTTTCTTCTTTTCCAGTTCGTTTCGATGATTAGGAAGAAATGGAACAAAGTTTCCCTTTTCTTTCGAATTCTTGACTCTTTTCTTTGATTCAAAACCACTGCTGGTTGCTTTTTCCGTATGAAATGCTGCTCGAAGATCGTTTTCCTTCATTATTTTTTTTTTAGAAGTTGATAAATGAGAGCGATGGGAAAAAAGTGTGAAGGTCATGTTAAAAATAGTGATTTCAGACGGGAAGACCGGATTTTCTACCCTAAATGGGCAGTCGCAAAGCTCCCCTCGTTGTAAAATATCAAGGATAATGTGAAAGGTGTTTCAAAGTGAATTATATCCGCTCGAGAGATAAAATTAAAAAACCCGATGAAAATCGTCGAGGTTTTATAGCTTCTCGACTTTTCCTCTGAAAATGCAACGAAAACTCTGTAATTTCACCTTTCATTTCAAACGTTAAAAAATAAATTACTGAAAAATCGTCTGAAAAAACTCTCCGTTATCTTAACGAAGCGAATTAGCGTGCGAACTTTAAATTCAATTTTTTGCGATTCACGTTTTTGCTTGTTTCACGCATGGCGGAACTTCACCGGCGCTGAAAACTTTCCCAACCAGCGTTTTCTTCAAACTTGATGTCTTCTTAATACAACTTTCAAGAATTTCCGGACAAAAAAAATTGATAAAACCGTAACGTTTTTCATTTTCCCTGCATCCTTCGATGTTCGAATTAAATCGATGTTATTTCCTTACGAAGCAATTCTATTCACAACTAAATAGAAGCTCGACCCCGCAGCCCAAACATCGGTCCAACCGGAAGTATTTGGGTCCTCCAAACAAACCCCCTCCCCCAGCATCGACGAAGCCAATGCTGTTGCATCAACAAAGTGTCCGCTGACTCAACAAAACGAGTCAAAAACCTTTCATCGCCGGCGCTTTCGATGGCACTCGAAAAGCCCTCGAAGACTTCGCGAAAACGGCCCACCCCCATCCATCCCTTGGAGAAGGTAAAGGGTCAACGTACCTGCCTGTACGTGTCTTCGATCGTCGGTATATACGACTCGCGAAATGTCCCCTTCACGAATCGCAGCACCAACGAACTTTTGCCGACACCTATGAAAACATTTCATGAATTCAGAACGTTAGGATGCAAAACAACAAATGTCACAAAAATCAAAAGGTTGATAAATACTCGCTGATCCAAACACCACCACGCGGTAATCATTGCTCTGTTCCGGCATCCTGACATCTGCCGTTGCGACGTTCCTGCCGGCCCGAGTCGGACCTCGGGTTCACTGAGGAAAATCCACAGCTCACTGCGACATTCTCTCCCTTTTATTTTCCACCCCCGGGACCTTCCGGGATCTTTCCTCGCGCGTCCAAGTATAAAAAAAAGCGTCTCCCGGTTTTCAGCTCTTTTTTTTTAGCCGAGATTCTCAGTCACGGATGTCGCGAGAACCGAAAACTTTCTCGTCGGTAAACATTGATAATCGCGAGGTACGAGTCGAGGCCCGTGCTCGCTTGCGACGCGGGAACGGGAACGCTGCTACTTTTCAGCCCGGGTTCATAGCCCCGGTGTATTTCGTGACCGTATTGAGACGTTCGTTGGACCCGACGGAATGAACTTTGATTAATTCGAATGATACGACGGGACACACACCCTTTGGCGGCGAGCACGTTCGTTTGTGTACGTGGAAACGCGCGCACTACGCCAGAGGAGGGCCTTCGGGAAAATCAATAGAACGTGCTGGCATACGCACGCTTTGCCGCGTTTTTCCTAGCGAACTACACGTGACTTCGCTCGTCATTCAGAGGGGGACGGGCTTTTTTAGCCCCGGATTTTTTGGCACCGGAATTTCCAGGGGGGATGCTTTACGAGGGAGACGGGGATTCGCGGTCGAGGCGTTTTTAAGACCGGGGATAAACGAGTTCCGGCGGCATTTTGGCCAGCGGTTCGGTCGCAACAGGTCGGGAGAGATTTTGAAACTTTTCCAAAATCTTACCTCGTTGTTCAGCGTTTTATACGGGACTCGTTTAGTTTCCTTTATCCCTCGCGATGTTTATGGAAATCGTTACGGTATAGAGACGCGGGAACTTGGAACGTTTGTTTTTTATCCGTCGAGGATCGGACTTTTTAACTGCACGACATTTTCTTTTCAAATGTAAAGGTCATGTTCGAGGGGCTCTCAGCGGGAAAAATATCGGGAAAATCGTTAGCGCGGTTTATTTTTGCAACGTGAAAACACGTTGGAAATTAGGAATGTGATTTCGACATTTCCAGGTTGATTTATTTCCAGTGGCCGATGAAAGGCGCAATTGATTGATGCGATGGAACGTAATGCATGAATCGATGTCTAAATGTAATTATGAAAAACCCGGGAAACCTTATGATCGGGATTCTTGTAGTTTCAGCGGAAAAATAAAGTCGTCTAAACGGATGTACTTCCTATTGGGAAAAACGGAAAAATAATACGTCGGATAAATAACGGTGGCGTGACAACAGTATGACATTTCAATGGACGTTTCACCTCCCTCGCAAACTCGTCAACCTTTTTCTGTTCCTTTTCACGCGCGATGCCAGCGGTCTTTTGTCTCGTGATTACAATTGCAGTGTTTGAAGGATATAACAGCATTTTGACGGGAAAAGAGAATTGAACGCTTTTGTAAAGTAAAACTGTATTCCATAAAATCAACATCAGTAGTCCTGAAACGTCGATAAGACTTATTAAAGAGTCAAATTAAAATTATACGACAATTGCTACTTTTGACATTGGAGAGAATTAACGAGATTAAAAAAAATTAAGTCTCTTATTTCTCATTTCAACGTTTTCTAAATGTACAAAATAATTGATCTATTTTAATAAATACTATAATTCTGTGGCTTCCTGACTCCTTTTTAATTTGGCTATTATGTGAAGTGAATTCGGGAAGACACAGAATTGTCTTCATATATATAGACATGAACATGTAAAAATTACTGAGCTAAAAATAACAAATATTTTAAAATGACACTTAGTCTTTTAAGAAAGTGTTTTTAATGACATGGTCGCTGCCTTCGTTTTCGATGGAGTCGTAAGTCCATTTCCTATTGTTTCTGCAAAAGGTAAAACAGCATCGGGCATTACAAAAATCAATTGCGTGCACAATAATGAATAATTACCGGCACTCGTGGCCACATTTCATAGAACTACATTTGGAGCAGGGGAAGTGACACCCCGGGCAATCTTCCTGCAGGCAGTCGCAGAGATCCAACTCGGCTTGTACAAAAATGCCCTGCTCGTTATAAAGGCTTTGCCGTTTGTTGGTGGGGTACGAAAATCGTCGATTTAGTTTGCGCTTTTCTCGCTCGCTTTTTTCAGGGTCAAAATTCCGAAGGAATTTCCGAGTTACGCTGTCTACCCCTCGCAAATGCGATCCTCTCGTTCTCTACAAAAAAAATACAAATTAGGAAACATAACCTCAAAAATACTACGATCGATGCACGCTAACTCGTGAAAATTCGATGTTGGCAATTGAAAATGTGAAGGTTTCGAGGTTAAATTGTTAGATACGAAATAGATTTGCTGGGAAAATGTATCGGTTGGTTTTGTTTGAAGGTTAATAAGTGTAATTTCGAATTACCCTGACAGGTCGAGCGCTTGGTCCTACTAAGTTTATGGAAGGAAGCGGATCTCCCATTGCTCCGGTGCCAAAATTGGAACTGCAACTTGCTGCAGCTGTACAATTTTAAATAAAATTACTCGGGTGTTTTGTATTGTAAGTGTCACTGGTATTGTTTACGAGTTGCGCGAAACAAACAAACAAATATGAACGAACTGCACCCCTGCCAACTGCCAGTGCATCCAACTTTTCAACTTGACAAATCGAATTATTTTTCGATTCCCGCGAGTTTTTCAAACAACAATTTCTATTTTCATAATCAAAATTGTACCTTTTCGGGGAATTCGTACCGGCAAATCGATTTGATGAATCAAAGAACTCAAATTGTTCATAAAAAGAACACCAATATAAACGAATTAATTAAACAGAAAAAAATCTCGTTTCGAAATCTGGCCCGAGCGTCCGAAATTTATGGACCGAATATTCAGGAATGTTCTCGCTCTCGAACAGATTTTGCAGCAGTGAAGACGATGATTAAAAATGCGATGATGAAAAAAAAAGGAATAACATTTTTAGAAAGTCGTCGTTTCGTAGCGGAAAACCCGCAAGGAAACTGAAGCGTAACGAGTACTTCAACTCCGCTGGAATGACCCATTTATAATCCCATATGACTAAATAATTCACTGTTCGTATTCACGCTTGTGTGCCTCACTCTCCACACTTCCCGAAAGACACGTCTTTCTAAGTTCTCGGGAAACTTGGACGAGATTCGAGATACGCTTTTGACACTGGACACAGATATTCAAAGAACTCAATTCCAAAAATTGCAAAATCCCAAAATTTGCGATAATTATTTAGTAATGTATCAATTGTTCTATCAATATCAATTAAACTTTTTAAAACAAATTAAATTCGAACTAGAAGAAATTACATAAAAATCAATGAACCAATGAAAAGGACTCAAGTTCCTCATTTATACACCATTATAAAAACTGACAAATTAAAAAAAGGTGTTCAAAACAATAATGAACAATTTTTCGTTCAAAAGAATGAAAATTCAATAAAGCTAATTGAATTAAATTCCATCATAGAAATGCAATTTCATTGGAATCCAATAAGCAGTGTTTCGATTGTTTCTCTATTTATGTATCAACATTTCAGTATAATTGTTTGAAAAGTGCCGAGTCGATGGAAAATATGTATGAACGTTGCAATTCAATGCGTGGAAAATTTGAGCTGCGGCAAAAGACGACCCAGTTAATAGTTATTGTAGAGAAACTATATAATTGCGATGTAACTCGGCCACGTATCAAGAGGATATCTGTTGTTCTTCGATACAATTTTTATTTGCTTGGCTCTAACACTTATACACTATTATTTCTGTAAGCATACATTTCAATATTAATGCGGGTAGAAGTGAACGCTTTCATGCACTTCTATCAGTCGGAGCGTGTAATTTTTTAATCACTCTTGAACCCAAAGTAAAACAACCGCACGTGTTTACGTAATTTCTGCAGTTTTACCTGCTTCGGGTTTATTTAAAAAATACGCGAGACCAGAAAGTTGCATTGATGAATTACTCAAAATCCAGACTCATTGGAATGGCTTTTTACTTAAAAAGTGCAACGCTTCCCGCGACGTATTATGTGTGTCTACGAGTAATCAATAACTGTTGTGTGTTCAAATAATTTAAAAAATGGCGCCGGTAGTATAAACAATTTATTACAGGTATGTTTGTGTCACGAAAACACGTAATCGGATATACATAAAAGTTTAAAAACTGCACCACAATACGACGCTCAATTATTCACGAAACATTTTAATGATCAAAATAGATCGTGACTATTTCTGTTTCGTTTTTGCAATTTACTTTGCGCAATTTCCTAATGATTGGTACGGGCAATAAAAACAATTTGAGATCATAACGTGCAATATAATGTTTTTATGATTCATTATTTGTTCGCGTCGATAAATAATTTACTGTTGAAAAATGTCTTGTGCAGCGAACTCTTTTTTTGAACATGCAATTGATTTGTAAAGGGAAAGATAAAATAATTTCACGGAATTTTGTTATTTTGAATCAAAACTCAATATCTTCAATTATTCATGAATGGGAATTGCATGGAATTGATTTGGTTATTTATGATTCCATTATTTTCATACTGTTCTTTGTTAATTTTCATGTGCAGTTTTATAACATGGAAGCTCGATGTAATAAAATAACAGGATTAGAGAGAATGGGAGGTCCATAAAAATAGAGAAGAAAACTGAAACACGAACCCTCTCAAGTCTCTTAAATTACCGTTTTTATTTCGAAAATACGATTTCGGAAAAATCGAAAAAGAAGCTAATAAACTTAACGACCCAAACATGTTGAAAAATGGCTTTTTCAATTAATCACAATCCCACTTAATCAATTTTAAACAACAAACGACATAAAACAACAATAAAAACATCAAGTCGAAACAAAAGCCTCGTAAACTCTTTATCAATTTCCAATTTATCCCCGTACTCCCTAATTACGATGTTCGTTAAAAGCGAGTAAATCCGCAAAGTACTCAAGAGAGCAAAGAAGAATAAAGGGTTCTCAGAGTGACTCGTCACTCTTTGAAGCGCAAAACTAGCGATGATACAAAAAAAGCTCTCTGGAAAAAAATACTCTCCCCATCTTTCCCGAAAACGGTCGGCAAAAAAGAGAGTCTTAAAGCCATCCCTTTTGCATCCCCTTCTTCCAGGCCGGTTGGAAGTCGTGTAATTCCTTATTCCTCGAGATTCATTTGCTTGGCACGAGTGTCCTCTTGATAAAGCAAACGAGGTGCTCTCTCGGGCAGAGGCAGAGAAGCAAAAGCATCAGCGAGCCGAGCACTGGGTACTGGCGGCAGTGCTCTGTGCTAGTGTCGAACACAGGAGGAAGTTAATGGCGTTAGGTGGTGGGCACCCTCGAGCGCGATGCCTTCGGTGGTGGGGATCGCGCGCGGGAGCGAGAGCGCAGAAAGCCCAAGCGTTCCGGAAGACGAGGAACGAGCTAACTTTCCGGGGTAGCAGCCACCGCTATTCCAGGGCAAAGAGGGGTTCGG
>JABFQM010001934.1:0-17662 GCA_022816865.1 Zelostemma sp. ZL-2020
CAAGACTCTACAAGATTCTCCAAAAAAAATTCTCCCTGCAATAAAGGAACAGATAAAACAAAATATAATTGACGAAACAACGATTTTACAATAAAAAATTGGTGAAATACTTTGTTCTTTTTTCCCAGTGCAAAAACTCGCGAATCATAAAGTTTTTATTGCTCCAAGAAAATGTTTTCTCGTAAAAAACGATAACTCGTCGTTTACACTCAGGCGTGGTAAATCTTTTTCCATGTGCAATAGTCGCAGTTGTTCTCAAGAGCCGTCTCGAGTTCTGAGCTAATGCGGAGCAACTCTATTATGTGCAGAGGCCCAAGAAATCACACGAGAATATCGTATTCAATAGAGTCCGCGGGAAAAATGATCGCGGCTGGTGAGCGCCCGCGGTCTGTGTATTATAATATTGGATGGTGAAAAGGAGAAAGAGAAAGACAGACAAAGACGTCGGGAAAAGGGGAGGGAGGAAAGGACAGAAGGTCTGACCAGAAGCGGCACTTCACTCCGTAGTCGACCGGCGAAGCGAGCAGCTCGTTGGTCTTCGCGTACATTCAGATACCAACAATGACAATATGCCAACTCGTTCCTTCGATTCCCCGAGCTCGGAAATTTGCGAAACCTTCGAATAACGGGGAAAAAAGTGCGAGTTCCGTGATGGGGAGAGTGAAAAAAGTGAAACTCTGAGCTAAGAGGAAAACTTTTGACATGTCAACGGCGACTTTGACGCCGGGGATGAAAGAAGAACGCGCGAGTGGTGATTCGAATGCCCGAAAGGCGTTGGTTCTTCGTCAGTGATCGCTTCACGTTTAGTTTTTTTTGTTTATTCTTCTACGAAACTATTTCGTTTGTGAAAGTTCGTGGCCATCAAGGTTCGAGTGATTTTTTCATTCGCTTTTGAAACTGTCAATGTGACTCAGCCGTGAAGTTGAAGGCCGCGCAGACATGATCCTGCTGCTCGAGGTCCTGGCGCTCGTGGGAATCCTGGCAGCGGGAGTCCACGGTGTGTACGCATAAAACATTTAAAGAATCCCAATGATTCGTTGCACACAAAAAAAGTTCGTTTTCGTTGGACATGTACACGGAATCGCTTTCTAATGTTTTTTACCTCGCAGTTCGCGCTCTTTCGACATATCGATCCGGAGAACACTTTTCACACAATTGTACAATTTTCCTGGAAACATGAAAGATTTTTCATAATTCTTGGGACCGTCATTGTTTTCCATGTCGAGTTTCACTTCGAATTACCCTAAACAATCCGATCTGCGATTGATTTTTATCACTTGTAAAATAAAATGCGTTGGTAAAGTGACGAACGAGTCGAAACGTGTCATTATAGTTGTGTTCTCGAGAGAAGAGTAATGATGCTTGTTCTAAACATTAACCAACGCGATATGCATCGCTACTGGCGAGATAAGGACTATTGTTGAGGTGTAGATCCGAGGGGACAAAATGATTGCTATAATTACATTTTGCAATTTTTCACAAGTGTATCAAGGCTGTTAATCGTCGAAGCCAGTAAAAAAGTAGCTGAATTTTTCGTTCGCAGATGCATTAAACGAAGTAGACTCTCTTTGTTCGAAAATTTCGAGCAGAAACGAGAGCGCGGGCAATCTTTGTGTTCGTTGTCCTCGCTGGGTTCACAATCCAGAGATCAGTTTGCATCTTACGTATCACAAGCGTGGGCGTCATTAACCTCATCTCGTCTGTGACTTTTCATGACAATAATTCGCCAAGAAGGAATGGCATTCGTTTGAAAACCATTCGAATTCATGTAAACAAGCATCGCGAGATCCGAAATCGGCGTTGAAAACGTTGCCAAGAAATGGCAATTTCAAAGATTAATCGTTAGAAAGGTTTTTTTCGTACGTTTATTCTGCAAAAGGAACTCCTGCATTTGATACCCGATAAAATTACGGTGAAATTTGGTCACTCCAGTTGCAGTTGACCGGAAACGAGGAAGTCCCACCTGCCGCATTCGCCCTTAATTTCGAGAATCAGGATGTGGTCCCTTCTCTTGTCGATGTAAGAAAAAAAAACGAGCAAGCGGAACATAATAACAACCTGTCTTGCAAATATCGTAGTAAAAGTAATCCCGGTTGTTGTCTTCGAAACGTCCTTGACGTTTCGCGTTACGTAGGGACCAGATTTTTAAGGTAAATCGACCCGTTGTCACACGATATCTAGCAAAGCTGGTGGTTACACTTTCTTGATAAGGCATTGTGAAAGCGCAGCCATTGACAAATAAAATGTTGTATAATAATTTTGATCCTTGTTGCGGCAACCTTGATTGTTCGTTTTATAAAACTCCCATGGAATGCAGGAATTCAAAGAAACAGCTTTTCGATTCGCGTAGTTGCATAACTATGGAGTCCATATTATAATCTCACACGATTTCCTGCCACGTGCAATGAGAGCATTAAACGTACATCTCGATATCTGCTCTCGGGGTTTCGTACGCTTTGGTCGGCAATCTGACTTGAATTATCGAACCGGTCATTCCGAACAACTGAGAAAAGCAACGAGCGAACGCACACGAACAGAAGAAAACTGATAAAACGCGCTCGCGGTGGGATAGACGTAACATTTAGTTCCGTCTACGAGGCAAATTAAAGTAGAGAACGTGAAACACGGCCCCATACGCGCCCACACACGCCGGCAGCACGTATATATATAGAATTAAACTATTGTATAAGCTTTGACAATACTTCGACGCTGTAGCACAGGTGAAATTCCGCAAGAAAAGTTTGCGAAAGTACAAGAGTTCAAGTGCAGTTTGAACTACGAGAAATTGACTGTCGTTAAACTGTGTAACGTGGTAAATTTCCGATTTTTTTCTCTGGAATAATTGATTAATAGCAACCTCTTTTTGAAATCGTAAATGTTGCCGCGGTTTAAACTCATGGAAAACATAATTTTTCATTTCTGTAAGCGCGAGCGTATCATTAAAGTTACGTAACTATAAAATGTGCAGTTTTGTAGCTTGTAATGTTGTAGTTATATACTTATTAAGCATCGAGGAAATATAATAAAATTAGAAGCAATATATAGTCAATTCTATAATTATTGAAAAGTAGGTTTTATCAGTACGGCATAATAAATCGCTGCCGTACGCGTTACAAATAACAATATGATAAATTACTGCATTTAATTACTTAACTATGTAGCGTGTGCCCCAGAATGAATTATAAGGATACCTTCAAGGCTGTACTTTACCGCAACAGATAGCTTTCGGAAAGAAAAAGGCGTGGGTCATTCATTAAGTCATTTAATGAAACAGAAACAATAAAAATGTGATAGATGGTGCTGAAAAACCAGTCGTTTTTCTCTAGCAAGCGAATAAAAAGCGTTGGAAATTAGGGACTTCATTACGTTCATTAATCGAGTTGGATCTTAGAAATTAGCAAAGAATTTCCGCATTTTTGAGGAAACTTTCTCCGAGCCCGATGATTTATGGTTATCCGTAGTTTATGTTTATATGAAATGGACCGATAGTGGAATGCAAAAATCTGCAGAAAAACTCTCTCGCGCGAGAATTCATCGGGCACAAAACGCTTCACGCCCACGTAATGCTTTTGATATGCTCGGATCGAACTCGAACTAATTAATGCTTCGAGTTTTACGGATAATCATGCGCGTCAAGAAAGAGCCTATATATAGAGAGAAAGATATAGAAGTGCCGATAAGCATGCGAGAAATGCGGCTTTGTAAGGCAAATAAATTTTGAGTGGAACGATCAACATGTGCTGTAGTTTACAAATTATCGTTCTATTAAATGTTCATTTTCCGCATGCCCACAAAGTTCACCTACATTTTCAATTAATTTTCCTCCCGCTTGAGCTGAAAAAATACAGTGGAAAAATGATGTTTTATTTTATTACGATAGAAATATTGCAGGAAGAAAAACCTGGCGTTTCCATATATTTTCATTTTAATTCGTTTTGAGTTTCATAATTCATGAACAAATGTAATTGCGGTGCACTGAGAAAACGATGTTGCAGTATCGTAACTTTCACGGTTTGAATTCAAATTTACGATTACAAGCAAATTTTGAAGTAGAAGAAAACACGATTCGAAAGAACATTAATTATTCCGTGATTTTTATTCTGACAATTTATTTTTACATATATTTACACCGCAATAAAATTGCAAATCGTAAAACTTCACAACGCGAGATCGCATCGATTACGTTTTGTCAATCTACTACAATATTATTTTCTGAATAAAAAGCTATGAAGTATTTCGAAGTTTAAAGGCTGATTTTGTGATTTATTATGTTGCGATATGAAATTGTACAATATACATCGCACCTGGATCGACGCGCATCGTAATTTTCACGATCCTGTTTTTTCAGTCCATGAAACGTCAATTCAAAAAACGATATTTCTTAAAATTGCACTTTTCAACTGCTTGTTAAGCAACTTTTCGCAAAAACAGCTCATTTCCGTGATCCCACTTTTTCAGTAGCGAAAGTGGATTAGCAGCAGTGACAAGATAATTTAACTGGAGCGAAATAGACACGAAAATGCAGGTGTCACGTATCAATTTTGCTGTCCGTAATGGTACCTCAATTCTGAGTGAGGATAGGTGCAGAAGAATGTCGCAATCTGGACAGGGCGGTAGCGACGATATGTTGCCATATCCAAACAATAGGATTGAGAAAGCAGCTGGATCAAAAGGAATCGCTTATGGACGTCATTTTCCGCTTATTAATTACTCCGCACAGAACGCGTGCTTGTCACTCCAAGAATTTCTCTTCAGTATTTGAAAAAAGAACCGAAATTTAGTTTATTTCGTTTGTTCATCAAACGTTCCGTCTTTGCTTTGCTTCAGATTTTTAATTTCCAGAGAGGATTCAAAGCAAAGGCGGAAACGGTAACTAAACAAACGGATAACCTAAATCTTGGTTTTTTCTGTAGTCTTTGGTCGGCTGTTTTTTTCTTCAAACACTACATTACTTTAAGCGACTACAAAGCAATGTAAATTTCCCTTTAATTATACCAGGAACCTGAACTCAATTACAATCAGAGTGAACCTTGAAAATCCGCAGTAGAATTCCCAAATCGGGTTTTGATGACCTAAAATTCAAATCATAACGCTCATGCAAAATAGATGATTGAAATTCAATGACGCTCTGAAATATCACAATTAATCCTTCAATTCTCGGCAGATTTGATAGCGCAATAGGTCGCACATATGATTCTAGACAAGTGGAATGACCTAAGTCGTGCCTGCCGACTGGTTTTTATTTGATAGATCTCCCCTCTCTCTTTATCGTTAGCACGAGGAACGATTCTAATCTCGGTCACAGCATTTACGTAAAAATTAATTATGAGAAACAACCGCTAGAATATTACGGTGACTCTCTTTAGGCTTTATTTGCAATCTTGCAACACTTTGGTCAAGGTGGCTTGTAATTGCTGGTTCTATGATACAATTCTTAAGTGTCAATGAAAAATAGTTACCCATTTTTATCCTTTCTTGTCACGAAACATTACTAAATACTGCATAAAAAACTGCGGACCGCTAGGAACGATTTAAACCAACGGATAACAATATTTAATAAAAAATATAAAGTGATACCATAAAATACAATCCAGATAACAAAATTACGAAAGAATGCAGAAAGAACTATGAAAATTTCAGAAACAATAAAAAGCACTGAGAAAATTTCAAGCAAGTACAAAAAAAATGTCCTATTTTCATTGTTTTCTGTAATTAATTGTGAGTTTCGTGTTTTTTAGAATTAAATTATTGTTGTTCATAGTTTTTTGTAATTAACCGTTGATTTTTGTGTTCGTGTCTTTCTCAGTTTTTCGTTCTCCGTACATTCTTGTATTGCTTTGTGCAAAAAAAGTTGCTAGTTTTTTCTAGAATGTCGTAATTATTCGATCTTTTCCGTTTGAATAGTTCCTGCAATTTTATGTCATATCTTCTCATAACTTTTTACACCTTTTCTCGCAACTGCCCATTTACACCAGGGAATTTTTATGCTTTCCATGCTCGGCTGCCAATTGATATATTGCTTTTGGAAACGAACAATCCGCTTATTAAGCCTGGATTTATAGACTTAATTGCACGCTGGAAGTTGTCGAACGTGCGAAATCATGATTTTGAAATTTCGTTTCCTGGCTAAAAGACTCGGGATTTTTTGAAAATTCATCTGATACTAGGCATCAAATATCAAAAGGTTAAAAGGTTGTATCCTGGTTTTTTGTCATCGATAAGATCGATGGAATAGAGATCGGCTTTTGCTTTAGCTTGGGGCGGTAATAGGAAGTTCGTGGCGCAGTTTAAAGTCTTCAACTACAATTTTATTTGAGGTAATACTTGCCTCCGCAGCAGCGCCTGCTTGCCGGAGTGATATCGAGTATCCTCGGTGTATCGACCTCGATCGTGCGATATATGTAGCCACACCTACTTTCTACCTGGACAATTGTTTATACATGCCAACGCATACTACTAGAGAGCCCCAAACACATAAATTTCCAACGTGCACGCAAATTCTCTCTGCTTTCTTCGCCGTTTTATTCCAAAAAGTGAAAAAGACTATCACTTTTCTGCAGATTCTGACACGCTCGTTGAACGCTCGTAAAAAATTTCGAAGGGTCGATGCGATGAAGCTGTTACGACGAAACGCTTTTTGCGCTCGAATGTAACTGGATCGAGTTATTACCCGCGTTTATCATGAGGAAATATGCGTTATTAGGGAAATGCTTCTAATGAGGGGTTAAGAAGATTAAGAAATATAACTCCGTAACTTCACGCAACGTATAGAATGTCTGCGAAAAACTGCAATGTGCATTCCTATTACTTAAGTAATGGCCTTCGCATGAAAAAATTCTGTATCTCGTGGTTACGGAGATTTTATTGATTGAATATGAGTAATGACACGACGGCCCGTGAACAAATTTCTCTTCGAGTATCATTTTTGTTGATCGCAATTTTGCAGGGAAAAAAAGCAAGCTGCGAAAGAGTTAGATGCACGATAAAGGAGAATGAAGGTGACCTTGACAATTGTATAGGAGAATTTTTGATACTTGCTATGCACGTACGAACCTATCTTTAACAGTCTGTTGAACAAGTGACCGGTTAAGGTCGTGCAACAACCACGCCACGTTTATAAATCGAATAACAATAGACGGCTGATTTATCGCCTTCTAATCCAATGTTCACTTACTTCAAAACTTAGTAAGAAATGCTCTTACCTCCAATTTCGATTTATTGGTTGGAAAGGATAATAATTGCTTAATTGCATCACTTCTTTTTTGAGTTAGAGAATGTAACAAACAATAACAGTTTCTAGCTCATGTACACCTGACGAAATAAAAGCGTATTTATTGCAGTTGGTACAATTTTCCATTTTTGCAATTGTAATTGTAACAACTTCATACCGAATTGCAATCAAATAACATCGATGACAGAAAAGCGAAAGTGCTTAACTGGAGCAACCACAATAGCATAAATGTACAATTATCCCAGCAGTTGGATAAATACAATTCCTGACAGATTACACATGTTATTATGTTACGGTAGTAGGAACAAGTGTCTTTTTTTGTAAGCGAGCATAACGGTAAATGCAGGCTTAGAACGCGACAGTGAAAGAAGCGGTTACATATGAAACGATGATTGAAAAAATACGTGACTGGCGAACGCAAATGGCGCCGTGCGTTTTAAATGCGTAGTTCGTCCAGGTCGTAATTCTTTGACGCGAGCTCCCGGGACGTGAATGCCTTGGCTTCGTAACCTGGTTACCCTGGGGGAATCGATCCTGTCGTGACAAAATTGGACAAGCTGAGTTGGATACACCTCGGCAAAAAACGAGCGGTACTCCCGAGGCGAAGTGCCGTTATTTCGGCTATGGGATTTTGTAGCCGAGTGACCCAGACCCTACAAACGAAGAGCAAACGGAGACCCCGAGCGAGAAGTCACCGACCGGTTTCCCAACTGTCGATTCACGATGAAACGTTTCGACGTATGAATGTGACATCATTTTCTTCATTTTTAGCATCGCGAAGTTTAATGTGGTCGCGATCGGATAAAAAGCGAAGAAATGCGGTTTATCAAGCCGGCATAAATGGGAAACGAAGAATTTACCGTGAGCTACGGATTCCTAAAACATTACCGAACGCTGTGAATTGCGAATTTATAAGAAAAATTACATGCCGCTCAAAATAACAACAAATCATGCCAAAAATGTAACCGGAAGTGTAAATTGTACGAATGATGGAATTACATAGTTTTTCGTGGTATTTAATAATTTTTTTGTAATTTCGTATTACTCTATAAAATATTGTAATCACTTGTATATTTCCTGGTATTTTAATGTCATATCTTTTTGTAATTTTTTGTAATTTTTCTCGTAACTACCAATTTATGACAGAAAGGCAAGAAAGGCAAGAAGAAGATAATTTGCCCGGAAATGATATAACGGCGCTAAAATTTGTTGTTAATACAACCATATTTTGAATGACATTTTATACGATATGATGAACATTATATTCATGACTGGAAAAAGTAATAGTCCAATTGCCTGTGGGTAAAACACTTGCGATTGCTGTTTCCCAAGCCAATATTTACTTTTCAAGAACTTTCTAAAAAAACCGGCTGTTTCACAACAACATCAGATGTAAAGCTGAAAATGAATTATCGCCGAATGGGGATTTTCATTCAACTGTACCTTTTTTACATCTACCATTAGGGGAACACGTTTTTCTCCGGCGCAGCTGAGTTTCCAACGCGGATGAACCTTCGTAATTACCAATATTCGTAGTGAAAGCGGTTCATTATCGTAATCGAGAAAGGGGCGAAAGAATCGCGTGAGATCCGTTAAATATTAATGATATAGAAGTCGGGTATTGTTCGTTGATGATGACCTTAGAGACGATTTTAGTTAATTGCCAAAGGCTGCACACGAGGCATCGAGTAATCAACACTTTCACACGCCTCAACGAAACAATCACTACTCTTACGCATTCCACTTTTTTCCTAGCCGATGAGAAAATGTGAGAAGCAAAATCTTTCGTCGCTAAGTACGCTAAGCCGTGACATGCGTTTAATATGGCTTTCACTCGCGATCTAAAATGATAAATTATGAATTTAAGAAGATTAAATTAATCCTCGCGTTAATTACGATTGACAGAATTGGCTCATGTATGTTTCCCATGTTTATTTACCCAAGAAAATTATGCTCTACTGAAAATTCCTCCTTTTTTCCGACAACTTTTCGTAACGTTTCGTCGCTGCACTTTTTCGTGAGCTCTTCTCGCACTCTAGAAACTATTTTCTAATGCATTGGAAACGCCAGGAACTGATCCCTACGCCGCACTTGGCTCACAGCGCTCGCGGATACTTTCCCTTCGGTGAAAAAGTTCGCCAACCGCATATGGCAGGCCGCGATGCTCGTGCAATCATATCATTTTACACGGCCGGAGTTCAATTCTTCTTACACGCCAGAAGCACGCGTCTGCCAATAGTTTCTTCGCGAACGAAGACGGAGAAGAATACAAAGAAGATCGGAATTCAAATAATGCCGGTTGCGTGGAACGACGGAGGCTGCGGAGCTGGATGTTTCGAGTGCGAACGGGAGAGAACGCTTGAAAATGCAACTGCAGAAAAGGCTTTTCCACTCGGACGCTCGGGAAACGTATGCGATGGACAGCGCGCACGCCTTGACATGATTCTCGAGCTTTTTATTTCCGAGACATACAAATTAAAGATTTGCCACCGTCGCTTTGTTCGATGGAATGTCCCACGAACGAAAAAATGCCGTTTGCAATTGTGTGCTACAGGCAATGAACGGTCGGTCAGTATTTTTTTGCAATTAAGAAAAATAATGGTGTCGTGATGTAGAACCGATACTCGATTGGTGATTCATACGTGCAAGGTACAATTGCAAGAATAAACAAGGTGATTTTCGCACCGATTTAAATAATTTTACGACCTTTTTTACACCGTTTCCGCCGCGAATAACAGAGAAATCGAAAAAACCCTGTCATTGTTATGCGGTGAGAAATATAAAATTCGCACATTCGCGCTTGGTGTGCCGGGGTTAAATGAAAATATTGTTACGATTCTTCCAACAAGCAGAGTACAATAAACTCCCAGTTCAGCAACCTCGTTAGGCGTTTTCCGTCGGGCTAACGAGAGAAATGCATTACCATGTAATTTTTGTCTGGAGAAATTAAGGCTCCCTGCTACATTTATTCTACAAAGGAACGATAAAAGGAAGGATTCTAAGCTGGATGCATGCTCCACTAGTCTACTTTCTCCGCTGGTCGAATCGGCTGGAAAACGAGCTTCGAAACGCGAGATGTACATACTTTTCAAATGATTGGCTGCGCGACTCGCGTGATTACTTCATACGAGAAACTGATTTCTTTTCTTGGCGACATTGACAGTAGAAAATGAAGGCTTGACCATAAGATTTATTATTCTCTTCCTCTTGAGAAAAATGCAAGTCTTCGAAGCGCTCGAAATGAATACTTCATTGATTAAATGTTTCCCATACCTCAATATTGAGAAATTATACTTTCAAATTAAAAATGGTTCCTTCAAGTATTGGAATTATAAGAAATTAATACTAGAGCATTATAAGCGAGATTAAAAACCAAAATACTTCAATCACTGGTGCTGGCAATAATTTGAGTAAACTATCAGTTAAAATATTGCAGTACTACACGAGTACTACCGAAGTAGTATTTATTCTAAAAGATTTAAGAATTAGAAGACGCGTACTTTGCAATTATTTTTTCGAAAGTATCGAGTTTCCGTTTTGTCACGATTAAAAACAGATGATTTAGAACCGTGAGAGAAAATAGCTTTCGTTTCGTTGACTTTTTGCTATTTGGAATGAAATAACTGACGAGTTCAATAAACTCGTATTCCAGGGACGAAATGCGGTCGACCAGCTGTGCCTATGAACGCCAAAGTATCTCTATCGGATGATTCGCTGAAGGCTGGAACTCTGGCGAGCTACACCTGCGACGCAGGATACGAGCTATTCGGGTAAGACAAAAATCTGACATGTTTACCGTAATTGCAATCAGCCTCGAGATTAGAAGCGTAAAGCAACGGTACCCGGTGAAGATTTTTGAACGCAGGAAGATAAGAAAAGTAGATAATCCAGGCAACGGTGTAACAGTCTCCTTCAGTACCCTATTAACATCTTGAATCAGCTGACTTTTACAGACAACGGAAGCTCCGTTGCTCTAATTTAAACGTAACTGCAAGAAGCTATCTTATCATTAGCCGACTTTTCTTTTCATTACGTTCTTCCATGATAATCATAGACATTTTTTTCGAGAAATTCCGGAAATTGATTAAGCTACGCGTGCGGTTGTGCGTGTCGTAAGGGTTTGCCGCAATCCACGATTGTCGATGATTCTTCGACAACTTTCTCTGAGATCACAAGCTTCCTATGTTTTCACCAATTAAGAGCGGTCCTTTATATTTCACTTCAAAGGTGATGCATCATTTCCTTTTATATATCATCACTCAGCGATCTAGTTTCTGTACCTCTGGAACAATTTTTCGCACGAAAATAGATTGGCAATCAATAATACATTGTGACGAAATTCTATTAGCGGGAAGAAGCGAATTTCTCTTGAGGAGATCTGGAAGTTTCTTCATTACCGATCGGGAAACTCAAACGATTTTAATTAAACATTTTAATTCAGTATCTAAATTCTCATAGACGTCAGTGAAAGAGTTTACGGCAATTCGCCAGCTTCTTATCGAATTCCTAACGATTTTACAGTATATGGAACATTCTAAAGCGCTCGTTTTTTGCAGGTCCAGTTCCATGTCCTGCAGCAGCAAAGGAAAATGGCATGGGGAGTTGCCTTTTTGCGGTAAGTCAAAGACGAATGCAAATGGAATGAAAAACTCGCTTCGTTACGGTTTACAAATAGCACGATTCGATAATTGGCCGCAAATGTGTCAGTCACTGCTGAGAAAACAATGGCAGGTGTCTAGTTGACGAACCAAAACTTTACTTTTACAATCACAATTAATACACAGCGATTTGTACTCGGCACTTTTATAAATTCACTCGTGAGAGCCTGCTGTTCGTTAATTTGCGACACGAAAATGCACCGATGGGAAATCCTTTCCCCGTCCGTACAAACTTGCCTGAGAATTGTACGTTCATGTGAGCTACGAGATCTCGTAACGAGCAAATTCGATCTCGTTTCCATTTGCTTTCTGAACTTACATCCAACCCTTTTGCAGGATCGGCTTCGCGCCTCATTTAAATAATGGCGTTCCCGATCCTTCGTAACGTCGAAAAATTGGATGCATCGCCGCAGATTTATATCTTTTCCCACCGAAAATGCGCTCTTTCTTTTTTCGAATCGACGAATAGTTTTGTATGGTCAAGCTTGCACTTTTCAGGGACAAACGTTGGTTTTCGTAAGCCAGCGAATCAGTCAACGACGGTGAGAGGCGGAGACCCTGCTCACGGAAACGACGGCGACATCGGTACCGAACACGACGGAAAAAGATGTACGGAAACGCAAAGCGAGCCAAGTCCTTGGTGGAAGGTTGATCTCCTTAAACCGTTCGCTGTCAAGGTTATCAGGGTGACGACCAGAGGCTGTTGTGGTACGCATTCTTTCTCTTCGTTCTCGATGCAATCATTTTCATCCCCGATAATTGCTTCGAGAATAAGAACAATAAATCTTTCCTCTTTTTCTCAATAGTAATATTTTTCTCTCCCCGATTTACCAACACAGAACACGCACTGTAACATCATTACCGTAACAAGTAAACCAAAGCTTCGACCTCGAAACCGCTGAAGTTTCAATCGCGGGAACAAAGAACCCATAAATTTCAGCAAATTGCCCCGTGTTTCCATGCAATCTTAACGCTTGCCTCGTCTAATCTCATTTGTCGTTTGTTTGCCCCAACTCGCAGGTCATCAGCCACTAAAAGACATAGAAATTCGCGTGGGGAACAGCAGCGCGGAGCTACAAAGAAACCCACTTTGCGCCTGGTTTCCGGGTACCATAGGTGAGTCGCAGGTGCACTTACGATGCTTACGATTTACAGAACAAACATCTTTTCCCGTCTTGTTCGAGCTCATCAAGAGTCCTTTTCTTGTCATTTTACAGAGGAAGGAATCACCAAGACCTTTACATGCGCCAGAGCCCTTGTCGGCCAGTACGTTTATTTGCAACTCGTCGGCGTTGAAGGAAGCCTGAGCCTGTGCGAAGTCGAGGTCTTCGCAACCGACGGTAATTCCGATTCAAGAAAATACCGACATCGGAAACACCAATGAAAATGTTCGATCTTTTACAGAATTCTCGCCGGATAGATGCGCCCATGCTGGAACCCCAGCAGATGCGGATTTAACTGCCTTTAACAGCACGTGCTACGAATTCATCGTGAGTAAAGGCGGTTCTTTCAAGGATGCTCGGTCCTACTGCCGCTCGAGAGGCGGAGATTTGGTCCACGGATTTCAGGTACTGACCCGAATCCGAATTTTTACGGTAGTTTGCTTTTCTTGGGTGAGAAAATTATAACCGAATCTTCGATTAGGGGATATCGGCGTCCTTCATCCTGAACAACCTAGAACGAAGAAAAGACAAGCTGAAAACCCAGCTGGTCTGGATTGGCGCGCAAAAGGAGCCGCTAATCACTGCTCGAACTTGGCGTTGGGTCGATGGTAAGTCCATCACAAAAGAATACCATGATCCCTCAATTTAAATAACACTTGTCCCTTCCGTTGAACAGCTATATTTTTCTTCTCACGATTCGCGAGTAACATTGAGCTCAGAGTTCGCGATTCTTCGGTAACTGTGAGAATTGGGTCGGCCAGTTCAATTAGATTAGATAATCCCCAAGTGCGATCTGTCGATAGTCGAGCGTTAAGGATTGATTAAATTGACGATTTCTCAATAATTACGAAGATCGCGTGCCACTCTCACTTTCCGATAAGATAAACTTTAATCTTTCCACATTCCCAGAGTTTTTGGGTTCGCTTTTACGCCCCTTTTCTGTTACTCACTCGATTTCGCCGGGACAATCTGTGTTGATCATCGCTTTCGAGGTTTAGAAACGAAGCTCGTTTGGAATGCTCGAACGAGTTAGGATGGACGTGTTTGGAATGAAGTGTCGCGAAAGTCAGGCGCTCGTGATTCGAACGAAACCTTCCCTTATCAGCGATTGACGTGACGCAACGGATCCGAGGGCCATCCATTGTATTACGACGAATAGAACGTGAAAGTGGAGATGTGTCGAAAGCGGCAGGAAGTCTCCTTAAGCAGAGTTCGACGCGACGCGAACGATAATAATCGCGCTCTTTCCGTAGCATTTGCGAAACATCGAGATCAGTTTATGGAAGGATTTACAGAAATGCAAACGCCTCTGGGAATCGGACTGCTAAAACGGCGCGAGAATTCATTAGAATAGAGAATGCGGCATCCGTTAAATTAGCACGTAATTTGTAACGCTTTGTGCAACGCCATTCTGTTTTACCGATCGTTTTTCATCGATTTATCTCGCATATTTGGAAATGCGATGCTAATGATTTTACTTTCGTCAGGCGAGGTTGTGCAAAAACCTTCCTGGGGCAAAGATCAGCCGAACAATTACAACGGCGAGCAGAATTGCGTCGTCTTGGATGGCGGAAGAAACTGGTTGTGGAACGACGTTGGCTGCAATTTGGATTACTTGCACTGGATTTGTCAAAGCAGTAAGAACACGTTTTTAAATCAAATTCTTCAGAATGCGACTCTCGAATCTCCGCTGCAATTTTAAAACATGTTCCATTATATCATTCAAACATTCAGACTTTGGAATCGATTTATTGTTTCCGAGAACATTTAAAGATTCGAAATCTTATTTCAGCGCCCTCGATATGTGGCAGCCCCGATCAGTCGGAAAACACGACGATCGTAGGCACCAAGAGAACCGTCGGTTCTTCCATAGAATATGTTTGCCCAGACGGTTACATGCTCGCGGGATCGAAGAACCGAACTTGCGAGACTACTGGATTCTGGAGCGGCGTGCCACCGACGTGCAAATGTAATGCACTCAAATTCTTGGTTCTTTCCAAAAACTCAATGAACTCACCTAGAGTTCACTTTGAAAGTTCTTACGAAATCTTTGAGCGTTAAATTACAGACCTTCGCGACAGGTAATATTTAAATGAATCTCGTATTTACAGTTGTCGATTGCGGCGAACTTCCTCTGGTTGAACACGGACAAGTGAAACTCTTGAACGATCGAACGTCTTACGGCGCCTTGGCGGATTACTCCTGCAAAGAAAATTATACTCTTGTGGGCGATTCGCGCAGAAGATGCGGAGACGGCGGTATTTGGAGCGGTCATCAGCCCCAATGTTTATGTCAGTGAACCTTTTTCTCATTTCAACGATTCCTCAAATAACATTGTATTCGTTCAAGCGGCGTATAAAGAACGAACAAAGCTTCGTGGTTTTTTCAAGTAGAACATCGTATCTTTGCAGTTGACTGGTGTCCGGAACCACCGGAAATAAACGGCGGCGTCGTCACGACAAACGGCAAAAGGGTTGGCTCAACGGCAACTTATTCCTGCTTGAACGGGTTCATTCTTTTCGGAGATAACGTGAGTTGTTCCCCAAAACCCCACGTTCCTCCGTTGAATTACCGTCATGACGTAACCGTGAAAATAAAGTTCTCCAACGGGGAATACGCGTCACTCGAATTCCACGTGAAACAGCTTGACAGGTGAAAGGTGCGTTATTTGAAATTCTGTATTAAAGGTCCTGACTTGCGACATCGGCGGGCAATGGTCGGGTAAAAGTCCCCAGTGCCGGTTCATCGATTGCGGCGCCCCAGCGCAAATAGAGTTTGGTTCCGTGATTCTTACGAACGCGACGACGACGGTTGGAAGCTTGATTTCTTACACCTGTCAAACGGACTATTGGCTCGTGGGCGAATCCAAGCAAGAATGTACGAAGGAAGGAAAATGGAGCCGAGAGACGCCTTCTTGTGAATGTAACGGATCTTATCTCTTTTTACGATCGATATTCAAGTGCCTCGAGCGTATAAAGATGTTGAATCTTTCGTAGTGATAACTTGCGAGGAGCCTGAAGTTCCGGCTGGGAGTTACGTGATTGGATATGATTTGAACGTGCACAGCGCCATCGAGTACCATTGCGAAGCTGGCTATTTGCTTCGGGGCGAAGCTAAACACACTTGCGGCAAAAGCGGGGAATGGTCCGGTGAAATTCCGACTTGTCAATGTAAGGAAACCCAGACGGGAAAAAATTGGCTTCGGATGAAGAATCTTTCGTGCTGCTGGAAGAAAGATTTCTGTTTCTGTCTAGAAAAAACGGTTTCAATGTTATGAATTATCTTCTTAAATGACTCTCATTTATTCTGAAAACAATTACTGAGCAGAATTTACGATCACTCATTTTACCACTCATTTTTAAATATTAATAATATAACGAGTGGTCGCAAAGCAAAATACAAGATTTTTATGTTTCCGTTTGGAAATTATTTTCAACCAACTAATATTTTGACAGATATCGATTGCGGAAAAGTTCTCCCAGTGCTAAATGGAGCAGTAGACTACGTAAACGGAACAACGCACCTGAACAGCGAAATATCCTACGCGTGTTCGAAGAACTACAGATCGAATGGCGTTCCCAGAAGATATTGCTTGGACAACGGCCAATGGAGCGACGCCACACCCAGATGCGAAGGTTCGTAAAGTCCAAAAACTGAAGCTTCCAAATAGCTCTAAAGAAGCAATGTCAAAATCGACGTTTTCCATCCAGAAATTCGATGTCCCGAGCCAATCCTGGCGGATCATGGGATATTATCGGTAACTGGAAACGATCGAATGTACGGAAGAACTCTCGTTCGCACCGGGACCGTGGAGAATTCAAACACTGGCGCAACGTCTTACAAAATCGGCGCCTTGGCAAAGTACAGGTGCGAGAGAGGATACAAAGTCGTCGGGGAGCCATTGTCCACTTGCGAAGATAATGGAAAGTGGAGCGGCGAAGTGCCACAATGCGTCTGTAAGTGAAAGCGCGACGCTTCTGCTCGTTCCTAATTCGTGACACATCGTGCGAGGTGTTAAGGCAGAACGGAACTGACGATTCTTTTGTCTGCAGATGTCGAGTGCGGCAAACCTGAAGTAATCCAGCACGGAAAGTATACTTTGACGTCGAACGCGACGTATTACGGCGCCGCGGCTCTGTACGAGTGCGACGGGAATTTTGAATTGGACGGATTCGCCAGAAGATTGTGTCTGGAAAACGGCACCTGGAGCAGCGGAACCCCGGTTTGTAAAGGTAATTAAAGGGGCGGTTTTTTCAAATTTCATACTCTCTAAATTCCTTAGAGTGAAAATCCACTCCAATGTCATAGTGAATTGGCCACTCCAAAATTGGACGGAAAAGTTCACTCTTGTTGGAGTGAAAATCTTGAAAATTACGAAAAAACTATAATTTCGGGGTACTACCGTCATCCAAAGTAACCATAATTCACTTCATGTATTTTAACAAGCTATATACATTTTTTATCGCAGAAAAAATTTCTAGAACCTATGGTATTTGAACCCGGGACCCTACTCTTACTAGCTAAGAACGCACGCCATTACACTACTAGACTCACTGCTTATGACCAAGATTCGACTACAATATAAACGGCAAATTCACCCTAAACTGGAG